>BMAO01021911.1:0-63190 GCA_019973975.1 Trichonephila clavata
TTCCTGTTAAAATAGTTAAGACTACAATTTATATAAAAGGTTGATAATTTCAAGTTATGAAAGAAGTTCAAAATATTAGGACAAAGGAGTTTAACACTATTTAAAAGATTACTTTCTTCTAGTAGTTAGTGAAAAATCTAATCATTATACAATACATTTAGCCAAAGTGAAATGTATTTCAGAAAATTAAAATAAATTATGTTAAGAAAAACATTTGTTTGCTTTGCAGCAACTATCTTCATCTTAATGTTAGATATATATTTCTGTATAAAATTTGATATAAACATGACGCAGATAAAAGCATTTACAATAAAATACGTATATTATTACTCGTTATAGAGAAGTTATTTTTTTGTAACTTGAATGTTGTTTAAGCCAGCTTAAAATTGAATTTTAAGAAGATATAATTATTTATTTATACCAAATATAGACAAGAGCAACAGCTTTTTCATTATCAAGATGTAAGTTTGATGTCATATTTTATTTTCTCTTTTAGAAGCAAGCTTATATATAAGGTTTGCCTGGTGATTAAAGTTTATTTCTTTTACAATTATTAAAATAATTACAGAAAATGCTTTACAACTCAGTTGATATTCTGTAGAAATCATAAAAATAAGCATCTTTTAATCTCTCCCTTTAAAGATTTTGAATTTTTTTTCAAATAAAGTTGTATATTGTGAGAAGTGTGTGAAAACTCTTTTATTGAAAAAGAAAAAAGTAAATGATATAAACCAGAATCAAGAATATTAATTTTCTGAGAATATATTTCAAGAAGTGGTTTAGGTGTTAATGACAGAGAAGATAAATTTTCATCTGAAAGAAGACAAAACAAAATTTTAACTGGAAGAGGGCTTTACAATAAATGGAGTAATTTGCTTTCGAGATTTTTTTACTTATATATTCAAAGAAATACTTTTATAACAAAGGTAAGATCGGGAAGAATTCAGGAAAGAAATAAAGTAAAGTAAAATTAATCTACATATTGATATCATTTAAGAATTAACTGCAAAGCTTGTGAAAAAAAAATAGTCTCTTTAATTGAAGATATTCTCTGGAATTGTTACAGAATTTAAAAGCTTATGAGTTTCAGTATTTAATCACCTTTGACGTAGTATTTCAACTCTCCTTTTCTGATTGGGGCTAAGCAAGGATAATTTTTCTGTGATTCATATAATTTTTTTTTGTGTATTTCATATTGCCGAAGATTCATATTGATATGAAGTCGGAATGCTATCTGCAAAGTCCGTTCAAAAGAAAATTAGACCACAATTTTCTTGTGAAAGAAAATGAAGCAAAGAAGTTGAGGTTTGATGCACGTACGTAGACTATCCTAAAATCCTAACATGAATGCTTGAATTTTTCCTAAAATTTGCCGACGGACCTTCGAGAAATGGATAAGAGTAAATGAAAATAGTCAGATTTTATTTTCAGACAAAATTTAAATTATTCAGATTTAGAAATAGATTTTTCATTTAACAGAACAACTGAACTGAGTTTAATTTTGTGTAAAGCTACAAAATATTTTTGATTAATCATTTGGTTATATTTGTAATTAACTTATGAATGTTTTTTTCTCTAAGCTGTGAAAAATTTCCTAAAAAGGACCAATTTCAGTTCAGACCAGAAATCTTGCAGAATGCTTCAGGGCCACAGTGCGCCATCTTATAAGGTACATTCCAGCTTTGATTACGACAATGTCAGAATCATTGAGAAAAAAAGGAAGCCATAAGACTATTTGAAGATATATGAATGAAATTTATGCTTTTGAGTTAGAGTATTTTTTTATAAATAAAGGTCGGATTTTTTTTGATAACACCTTGGAAACACACACATGCGCACTCAGTGCATCAGCACCAAGGTTTCATTCATTTAGGAGGGATATGGTACATTTAAAACGAGGGATTTGAAATCACATAGTAATGCCGGGTTGGAAGTGACGCATACATGCGGTAGTGTAAGTAGAAAATAAAAGGAGACACCCCTTAAATGATCCAGCAGTTTATTATTTAATGTTCATCAAAAGTAACTAGGTATACTTTTACTAGGTATAAATTACTTCCTACAGGTCAAAGGAGGTGTTAAACTAAGTATCTAAAGAGTCGGAAGAATGTAGCAATTCTTAACGTTTAGGGTATCACATTGTCCTAAATGAATAGTACAAAACCGTAGGATTGTATAACAGACATAAATGAGTGAAGGTGAATGGGGAGTATGCTTACGTATTTCTAACCTTTCTCAGTCATCTCTAGGTATACCCGGGTATACGGGTTCCCTTATCTAACCAACTGCACACGTCCCATATCATTACAAATGTTCCACCTACCCTGTTATATGCTCCCCTGTTGATCTGTAGGGTTCATGGATGCATAATAATTTTTATACCTTTACACATCCACCTGCCCGATACAATTAAACGTGACTCTTGAAACAGGCAATATGTTTTTAATCATCAATAGTCAAAGGTGGTATTGGTGTACCCTGGTGAAGTGTAAAGCATTGTGCCTTGCAGTCACCAACGCTTCAAGAATGGGCCTTCAGCTCCGAAAGCCCATATCACTGACACTTATTGATGCCTTTGCCTTGAAATTTATTGCAACTAAAAAAGTGTTGCCCATCTGTTTCATTTAAGAATTCTCATCAGGTGCCATCGGTTTTGTTTTTTAAAGGTCTTTCTGGCAGCACCAATGTCAGAGATTTGATGTTTATTAGATACCATATATTCACAATGCATCCATGAAATGCTTGTATGCGAAATTCCGAATTTCGTCGTTACTTGGAGATATGACACAGCTTTGGGTAGTTTTATAACTCCGCGTTGAAGTCATTTAAATCTTAATAACATGCCAATGTAGTAGCAGAAACTGATCCAATAGCTTGTGTGTCAGACATCCGGTATCTTATTCAGGATCTGAAGTTCACATCAAGAGACGTTAACTATTACTTGTAAAATCCTCGTCGTTTGCATACGCATGCCTGAAACAGTTTTTCTAGGTGTTTAGTATACATATATTAAAGCACTTTAGATTTTGACCAAAAATATTAATATATAGAAACTAGATCTTCTATATTTAAAAGCCAGAAGACCTATGATGCAGCGCAGTAATGCTTTGCTTGTAATGATTAGGTAATAAACCATATCGAGTTAATAACGTATTATTTTTAACCATAACGACTTAATTTCATATTATAGAATGAATTAGATGAAGATAAAAGTATATAAAATTATAGTCCTACAAATGAAAGATACGTGACCTGTAAAAATTTTCCAAATGCATTAATAATCTTTTTCTAAGTCTGCTGGGATTAATATAACTTTTTACACTGCATGGAATAAACTAACGATAAAACGACTTCTGCTTTAGAAGACTGAAATGTGTTTTAGGGTTTCATCTATTCTAATGTACATTATAGGTGTATTGTTTTCGAAGACAAATTATATTCTGTTTTTTTAAGAGGAGCACTGGAAAGCTTTGATATTTTTATTGATTTGCTTTAAATCACCTTAATATATATAAGGAAGGTTCAGAATTTTTTTATAATCTCTAAATATGCTAGACAAAATTGTCAAATTTGTTTAAGATCGTGATACGAATCAACAATGGTAATAGAATGTTCACTGGAACAAAACTGCATTAAAAGGAAACCAAATGTAAAGGAATAAATTAAAAACTCATAATAAATTAATTTTTATCAATGTTTTATCCCATTTCCTGTTTCTTTTTGAAAAGGCAATAATTCTACTTGCATTTTCTATTGAACATACTATTTATTTTGATACATACGAGCGACTGGAATCAACGAGGTGTTGAGAAAACAAATTATTATTTCAAAATCCTCCAATCCATAAACCTGAAAACACCTCGGAAACAATACCAATTTCTTCCATAAACATAAATTGAAATTCTCCAGTACCTTTCTGGAGATAAATAGGCCTCTCATCTGCCTGCTTTGATCATCAGAATCTCCCTGGGTGGAAACTGAAGCCAACACGATTGCTTGGTAAGCCTTTAGGAACAATTACGTAAGGTTTTCGCGATTATAATTCTTTTGCGTATGCTTGACGTATATCCCAGGGCTCTTAAGAGGAGTTAGGAGTGTGATAGAAGAAAGAAAGGAAAGTGTTGCATTGGCAAGGGAGAGAGAGAGAGAGAAAGAAGAAAAAAAAAAAAGAGGGGGGGGGTTCAGACGGCATCGACCAAAGAGAATCGATTTGCCTCAGATAGAACCCTCTGCTAAACGCTCCTTAGATTCCCCGAGCATCCCTATCCTCCCCTCTAGTCCTTCTAGAAGCAAAACGAAAGCCAGGAGGGGGTGAGCTAGAGAAAGAGCCAATGGAAAGAGAGATTGACTTTCATAATCAGCCACGGAACTGTTGTAGCTCGTTTTTTCCCCTTGCTTTGGAATTTTTTTTTGCCCATTCTGTATAGAGACCTGAATTGAGCGAAGGAAGCAAGGCGATCGGAAGGATTGATAGATAGATTGTTGAAGAAAGTAAAACTAAGGGTAAAAACGTCCCAGGCGCAAATAATAGTTAAGGAGTAAAGTGTTTTTGTTATAGGCGAGACATTGGTTGTGATTACAGAACCGATAGTGCAAAGAAAAGAAGAGGTTAAAAAAGAAAGTAAATAGCTGATATAGTCGGATTTGAAGGATATATATATAGGTCCGTAGTGCTTAAACTGTCAAAAAGAAAAAAAAAAAGAAAGAAAGGAAGAAAAAGCGTTAATTGAATGTGGACCTATATTATGCCTTTTGCGATGATCTATGGGGAATTTTAAAGCTCCTCTCTGATTGGCGGACATTGGTTTCCAATATTTCGGGACCAGATTTTCTGTCAACTGCTGGCAGCAAGAAATATCGACAGGAACTCTCTTTTGGATCCAACTCATAATTTAGAGAAGCGATGGATATAAAAATTGTAACTTTCTCCAACTTCCTTTCGAAGTTTAAATAACTCTAGAATCACGAAATATAAGAAATGCGATATGAATCTTGAACAGTACTTGTTTCGAATGCGTTTCGATCCACGGGAAAAGGAGTAGAGAGGTTTCAGGAAAAGGAATAAGAATTATTTTTGGAAACATTTATAAAAGAATTTATACGTAAGATTATTTGTGTATTTAGTTTTCTCAAATATTTAAAACAGTATAATAAATTGCTGATTTAGAAACATTTGTGAGCTGAATTAATTGTAATGAAATTATTAAATTTTGGATTACAAAGGATAAGTTTTAGGAAAAAAAGTCTATTAAGAAAAGGACGCATTTAAGGGACATAGAAATTTCCTCGAGGTAATTGAAATGTATATTAAATGTATAAACAAATGTTAGAAAAATCTTCATTAAGTGAATGAATTTAGAGAAAATTTTAATTGAGTAAAACTATTCGATTTTCATAGATATCTTTATTATAATTTTTAAGAAGATTAGTAATATTAACAAATATTTCCAGTGGCTGAGGGAGCCTAGTAGTTTGGTCATAATCTTGCTAGTGTCCCAGAAACTTACCGATAGAGGGGAATGTTTTTCTGGAGACTCCGTAGTGTCATACTTAGAAAGATTAAACTCAAGTTATTCGTCACTAGAGATTCAGAAATCTTCGCTAATGCCTTTGTGTTGCTTATTTATACACTCTAAGATTTTATCTGAATTTTTGTCACCTTATGCTATTTTTATTAGAAATTTTTTTATATAATATATATATATATATATAGTTCTAATTATAAGATTAAAATAAATAAATCTCTAGTTAATAATTACAAGAATGAGCAAAATTGGCTCTTTAACGTGAATATTTTATACAATAATTAAAGCTAATACAAAATTTTTGAATTTTGTATTAGCTTATTGAAATCATGTAAGTATTCAATAAAAAAAGTTGTAAATGGTTCTAGAAAAATTACAAGAATGCCGAGAAAATTAAAGAATTAAAAAAATTACAAGGATATGTCTTAGAAATGTTGGGAATTCATAGATAATCACCCGTTTTTTTTGTGATGTTCATAACAAGCAAAAGTTTTCCGTAATATGAAAAATTTACTTATAAAATAAAAATTAATTCACGAAAATGCGTCCAAAGTAAATGATATATGTTTGCTTTTGACGACCCACTTTAAGGATAATTCGAATCGTCAGTTCCCTTTTAAAAATATCTCTTTTATACTTTTCTTCTATATACACAAAATTCAATACTTTTTACTAGAAATTACTTTCGCCAGATTATTCAAATACTGTCATTAGGAAAACGAATTTTAAAGTTTCATTTTTTAAAAAAACCATTTTCAAATTATTTTTTCTTTTTATGTTATTTAAAAGTCCTTTCCTAATTTTAGTGGTCTTATTGTGAAAACTATATTAATAGAGTTTTAAGATAACATTTTCCAAAAGATTAACTTGAAGATACAGGCTTCTTTAATAGATTCATTTGGAATAAATGTAATTTTATTTGGTGCTAACTTATTTATTTAGTTTTTTACTTAATATTTAATAAAATATGTAGTAATTATAATAAATAGCAACAAATGAAAATAATATTTATATATTAATGTTCTATTATTGTTAATAATATATGCTTCTAAGATATTAATATTTACAAACATAAATATTTTATTAAATTTCTTTATTTCATTAAAAATGGCATTAAAGTTTATTAATAACAGAATTTGTTTTTAACAATTTTTTTTCCTACCAACTCACATTTTTTATGAAGTATAAAATATAAATTTAAAAGCAAAATATCTCTACTGGTCCAGCATATCTGCAGGTAAAAAATTGAACTACATTTTAAATGTGCTACCATTTCAAATAAAAAATATCAAATAGTTTCGTAACTTCCATCACATAAAAGGAAACTCTGGCAGAAAATTTTCACAAATTTTTTATGTGCCTTTGTGAAATCGTGGATTTCAATGTTTGAAGTTATTTCTGGAATACTTTCCCTGCTCAGAATAAATAACTAGACAGATAAATTGTTGAATTCGCACAAAAAGTTTTGCTTCTTTTCAAAATGATTCACAGCTCAGCTAGTATTTGTTATGAAGCGACATTTCTTCATACCCCTCCATCAAAAGTATTCAGAAATCAAATGATAGACGAATCCAGACAGTATATGCATAAGAATGGCCCATCAATGTGTGAAATACTAGCAAATGTTACTTGTTTATAATAATCATTTGTAAAGATTTTTAATATAATATTGACACACTGGACCTGTGTATCGTAAAGATAAAATTCAAAATCAAATATAATTTAATAGGAAGTATTGAAATATATTTCCTTTTTTTACTGTAGAAAAAAGATACAAAGCATGTAATATTTAGAAAGTATCATGTCAAGAGGCTGTCACAGAATCTTAAAAATTATATGAAGAGACCCATAAATGAAAAATGATATGAATATAAATCAGATAAATAAAAAAATAACGTAGAATATAATTTTATGTAATTGTTTTAACAACATTTAAAATATAATAAATTAATATTAATCTTTACTAGTTAAAATGTCCCTCTAGAAAAGTGAATTTGTCTAATATATATCCATTATAATCGAATATTCTCATGGATGGACTAAAATCCTAAAACCCATCGTACGAAATAAAAGGGGCTTCTGCTAAGTAAAAGGGAATTGGGCCTCAGTCCACCTGTGGTGTGATGAGGAAATTAGGCAAGGGAGGCATCAAATTAAGTGTCGTTTTCAGTGCTTGACCGTATTTCACACAAGAAGATCCATCCCTTACAATCATTGCATTGCTTTTGTATACAGTGGGTTCAAATATCTTAGATATTAAGACAAATTACAGCAATTTTAACGTATGCTCCTAGAAACTGAATTGTGGAGGGTCACCAAATAAGTATATTATACCATGCAAAGGGTAAAACTTTTTAGGGAGAAGAGTTAAATAAAATACTAGTTTAAGATGAATGTAAATTTTGTTTAATCTCTATACACATTTCAGTTTAAATATAAAATGTCTACTTTTATCAATCAAGCTAGTAGACCTTCAGATGAAGAAACTTCCCTTATTTAAATGCATAATTGACATTTACTAATAATTATTCACCAAAGTAATACGAAATTAAAATTCGAATCATATTATGACTACCCCTATCTCAGATGTAAATAGTACAATCAATGAAATGCGTCAGAGAGTGTGAAAAGAAATGGTGGGTGTAAAAGTTAGAAGCGTATCTTTTCTCAGAACATATACTTCATTGCTGTGATGTGTAAAATGCGCAATTTATCTGAGTAATGAAAGGGAATGATCATTGACATTCACTCCAAGAGTGGCAGTATCTCAGAAACTGCATAGTTTGTAAACTGTTTGCTTGCTGTTGTGGGGAAATTGTACCGTGATTGAAGTAATGACACCATTGAAAATAAACGAAGAGGAAATTGCATTGCATCAAGTGCCATACATGAGGAAGGTGAACGTTGGTTCAGACGCTGCGTGCGGATTGGCCGATGTGTTACAGTTAAAAAAACGAACATATTAAGCAAACCCGTAAATTTCTTTTCTTGTGTTTAAGATTTGCAACACGCACACACACACACACACACACACACCACACACACACACACACACACACACACACACACACACACACACCACACACACACACACACACACACACACACACACACACACACACACACACACACACACACACACACACACACACACACACACACACACACCACACACACACACACACACACACACACACACACCGCGCGCTCAAAAACATTAAGAATATTTTAACGAAAACTCATTACAATGAGACCAGCATTGTTTCTGCCAAGTATGAGTTTCTGCCCCACCGAAGATTCACTGCGGAAAAGGGCCGGTGTACGATAAATTTGTCGATAGCCTAAGTCTTGACATTGCTGTGTTGCAGATGTTTGGTTCCAGGTTAGGTTTCGTCCTCGTCACCTGATGGGGATTCATTTAAAAATGCGAGGTCCTTTGTCAAGAGCCCTTGTGTTGCTTGTGAGTGAACAATCAACTCAAAAACTCATTCACATTTTCTTAAAATCAATTGTGTATAAATGATTCTAATAAATGGAACTAACTTAGTTAATTAGAAATGATTTAATCTGAACATAAAATTGAACACAAATGTATAAACTTCATCTCGTTATTATTTATGAGCTTGCTTTGAATATGTTAAAAAAGAATTAAAAGTGAACATTATAATCCATCTTAAATATAATTTTTTAATTGCGAAATTTCATTTAGCTACTGAAAAACCATGTTAATGAATTCTAAAAATATTTTTAGGTGCTTTGAAATTTCTTGTTTGCAGGGATATTCAAAATCATACGTTTAAAATTGATAAAATATAAAAGAAATTTTCCCAATAGATTTGGGGGGTTTTGTTTTCTTCTTTCTTGATACTCTTTTCCACTGCATTATTTCCCAAATATATTCAATTTCGCTTATGTGAAATAATTAAAAAAAAGTATTTTACATTATTAAATGTAAAGAAAACAAAGCTTATACGATTTAATTCCGCATATGCTTTGAAAGACCTGTAATAGGAAAATTGTTTTCTTTTATGCTGAAAGAAGCATTTTATGTTAAAAGTTCACAATTTTATATTTTCTGTTTAAACATAGGGACTATTGAGTTGTAATAGCTAGAAAGATCTTAAATAAAAGCTCGTTTTTCGTAAGAAGGAGAATGTATTATAATTTAAATTTAAACCAAACGTTATTTTATTACGTATACGTACGTATTTTAAAAGTAATTATATTTTTGTGATCTTTAACTCAAAATTTTTTTCTGTTAAGAAGCACAGTGTAATATTTCATTTGATTTCTCTACTGTAAGTAATTAAATATATTTGAAAGATGAACGAAAGTAGATATATAACATTGCAATAGTTATTAGGAAACTAACCTCTTCTTTTCCATTTGAGAATGGGATGTATTCTAAAATACTTTTTTCAAATTATTTTGAAAATATGTTGGTTTAAGAGCTAAAAATAATGAAAAAAAAAAAGAAGTTTCTTCAATAATGCTTGAAATTCGGAGAGCTATTTTTTTTTAAATTTAAAAAGAGAATTAAGTATTAAAGGAAAAACGTACTTCGAAAATTTGTTTTATGTTGTTAAGTTCCAAAGGTTTTATTGTATTACATTAAAATACTTTTTCCTATGCACAATAAATTAAAGAAACAACGATTCAATTTTATGCAGAAATAAGAAAATTCCGTAAAGAAACAAAGAAGCAAAATAATAAAACTAATTAAAACAACTTCATTATTAAGAGCGTAAAATATTTCGACATTAAAATTTAGATGTAAGACTGTTGTTTAACTTCTATCTCATTTAAAACAATTGTAATCATTCTTGTTAAAAAGTAATTTAAAAGAAATGATTACGCAGTAATATATTAGATTAAATTAAATATCTCTATGATAAAAAGTTTTTCGTGATGCTGGAATAAATATTTGATGTAAAGAATAGCTGCAACAGAATGGCACCAGGTAATTTCTTAAAACAAATTTTTTCTTGACAATGAGTACTTAAAACTACGTAATACATAAAACTTATAGCTTTAGGATTTGATCAACGAGTATGAACAGTTGTATAATTTGTACAGTGGAGATTGTTTCTCCGTTAGGTGGACAGGAGGACCCCCCCCCAGTATTTTTAAAATAGTATTAATCATTTTAATGTGTTGTAATCTGAGACTTAAATCCTTAAGCTACCGACATGAAAATACTTATTAAACACCTTGAAAATAGAATATTTTTACACTGCAATAGAAATATAATGTGGTACATTTAATTAAAAAAGAATTTATTCAAATGTGAATTGAAATTTTTGCAAAACTTTGTAAGTCAATTAAAAAAATATTTTTACTAGACTCTACAACAGAAAACAAAAACAAAAACGACGCACCAAGAACGAGTTGTACGATAGAGACAAAAATTGGTTGGCAGAAAGACTATGTACAGAATAGCTATGTGAGCAGAAAATGATTAAAATATTTCAGAAAAACTGAATGATTTATTTCAGAATTACATATTTACAAAGTGACGAGCTTAATAAGGTGTTGACCCACATCTAGCCCGGATGCAAGCTGCCACACGACGCGGTATAGAGTGATAAAGTACCCTGATGATCTCCTGCGGTATTTCTTGTCAAATTTGCTCCAATTTTTGAGGCAGATCATCAACATTCCCTGGTAGATGCAACTGCCTTCCCATTACATCCCAGACATGCTCAATTGGCGAGAGATTTTGAGATCTTCTTGGCCAAAGAAGTGTTTGACAAGCTGTTAGATAGTTCATAGAAACACGGGTGGTATGTAGTCTGGCATTATCGTGCTGAAAAATAAGGCCAGGGAATTGCAAAAGGAAGGGTTGCAAAACAGTTCTCAGAAAGTCTTCGACGTACCTCTGTGCTGTAAAGGTGCCTCTAATGACGACCAAAGGAGTCCAGCTTTTAAGAGAAATAGCACTCTAGACCATAACTCCTGGTTAGGGGCCTGCGTGGTGTGCAATTGTGAAAGCAGGATCGGCACGCTTCTCTGGGAGTCCCCAGACACGTCTTCGATGATCGTCAGGACTCAGTTGGTAGCGGGATTCGTCGCTAAACACTATGTATCCCCAGTCAGTTCCATCCCCAACCTGATGGAACCAATCAAGGCTGTAATCTGGCTCGACAATGGAGAGGCGTGAGTGGCAGGTGGCATAGCGGTCGGTACGAGCGTAAATTTCGCTCTTTCAGCCGTCTGTGAACGGTAATGGTGGACACTAGTATGCGGTCGTACGTCTGATGGCTGATAACGATGAATCAAACGCTGTGACAGTTGATCTGGCAATCAATCTGTCCTCCCGATTTGCTGTGATCCTAGGTTGACTGTTACCATCACGACACTGAAATCTGCCATTGTCCACCCATTTTTGCCAGCATCTTCTAATGGCCGCATCGCTTCGTCTCATATGACGAGCGATTCTCCAATTTGCCCAACCTGCCGCTTTCAATCCAATGATATGACCTCTTTCAGACTCTGACAGTTGCTCGTAATGAGCTCAAATCCTGCGGAGAGGCATTTTTTCAGTCGTTGAAAGGTATCCTTAATCGCAATGCAATAGAAATTTTGACCATCAGATTGAGACTCGCTTCTTATAGGCACCTGCTGAGTGCGCAGTTCCGATGCGCTGTAGCTCCTACTTTCATTCATTGGACACCAAGTTTTAATCATTTACATGTTCGGTACAAAAGTCTTTGCATACGAAATTTCATTACAATCAAGAAACTCCTTCTTGGTGCGTCGTTTTTTTGTGATAGAGTGTACTAATTACTTAAAAGGATAGCAAAAATAATTACCAATTCGTTGTGAATAACACGTGGGGAATCATTACAAGAATCATTACTAAAAATAGCGAACAAAAAAGAATGTTTTTTATTCGTAGATATAAAAATTCTGCAGTATTCTCTACTCAGAAAAAAAAAGAAATAATTGATTTAAGTGTGAGTAAATTATTCCACATCGGAAAATTTTTTTTCTCAATATTTAACACAATTTCATAAGATTTAAGCGCAATTAAAACTCACCTCTCTTTCTTTCTCACCAAAGAGAATTTTTCACTGGGGCATCGGTGGAAAATTTACCCTAGGTTAACATGAAAGAGCTGAAGTCAGGAAAAATTCGCTCACTTAATTCGCTGAGTTTTAGAAAGTAGTTTCGCTTAAGGTGGTTTTTCGTTGAAAAATGGTGGAAAAGGGAGGAACTCTCGATAAAGTCATGACTTTTGCATTGAAAGTCCAGTTTTGCTGAACGGTATCAAACTAATCATTAACAGGCTTGTTAACTTGCAATCTAAAATTATTGATTGAATTGGGTGAATTTTTATACAAAGTTAGTATATAAATAAATTTATTATATAGTAAAAAAATTCACTAATTTCTTTTCATTTTATTATTTTATATTTTCATAGGAAATATATTCTTCTTCGGTTAAATACTATATATTTTTTGTACTTAAAATCTTATATATTTTTTCATGTGTATTTTCAGATAGTTCTGATAAATAGAAATATTTATTTGTGAAAATATATTTTTGGAGAATCAAAAAGTATTTTGTATACTCACAAGAAGTATTTGCAAATTTAATTTTCTAGTGAAACATTTATTAAAATAGAAATGTTCACTTATTTATCAAGTGCAAATGAACATTAAAATTCGTTTATTTAAATAAACCAGTATTCATACAAAAATAAATAATAGCAGGTACAGATATTGTCGGAAAAGGGGAAAAATTGTATAAATGAACCACATATATTTTAAAGCCTTTTTATGATAAAATGTAAATTAGATTTTAAAAAATAAGTTGATATTTGATGCATAACCTATGACTTTTTTTATTACATTTGGTGTATCTTCTGATTTATGTCAAAAAATTCAAATCCTGTACTGATGATAAGAGTATTTTTCAGGCTAAGGGTGGTGTTAGAAATTCGAAACACGTCGCCCAAAGGTATTTTAGATATATAGTTCTCAAAATTGTGCTCAGAGTACCTTACGTTTTTACCTTCCCCTAACACACCCTCTAGACCTGATTAAAAGTTCATATATACCCAATATAAGAGTTAATGTACCTCAAATTAAATATTTAAATTACTTTCAGGTTTATTTTTTTTTCTTTTGTTCTGCTTTGAACGCTTACACTTGTAATAAAAATACTTATATACTATCTATTTAGACATATTGTTGACTGTTGTATTTTACTTGAAAAGGTTTATATATATAAATTGAACACACACACACACACACACACACACACACACACACACACACACACACACACACACACACACACACACACACACACACACACACACACACACACACACACCACACACACACACACACACACACACACACACACACACACACACACACCACACACACACACACACACACACAGAGAGAGAGAGAGAGAGATAAAGGAAGATGACCTTAAGGATTTGGAAAATAAACTAAACATTTACACAATGTAAATATTTTTATTAAAACATTTAATTTGAATTTAGTAAAAATACAGGATTTTGAATACAAGTAAGAAAAGAACAAAATGCCTATGATTTACTCTTTATAACATACAAAGATAAAATAATAAAAAGATTAGTTGTTTAAATTCAATATGAATATCAATTGCTTTGTATAAAAAAACCAAAATAGTACATTATCACATGATGAGCTAACTACCTACTGCACTTTTCTTTCTTTTTTAAATAACACCACACTAGAGCTTAATTATACAGCATTTCGTTAGTGGTTTAATCAATGATAAACAAAACAATCTTATTATCAAAAAGTCTTTGGCTGATAATCACCTGGGCGTTGATATTATAGGATTTCGAACATTTAAGACATGTCGCAAACTTTGGTTTCTTTCTGAAAATCAGAAACCGACACGACGAATGTAGAAGAAAACATTCTTCAGTTGGGAATAAATGACCTGATTAGCATAATCAATGTTTCTTAATTCATTTCTTTTAATGTTGCAAGGAGAGGAACAAAAACCCCAATCTGATTTAATTGAGTGTAAGAGTTCGCTGACGAGTGAGGCAGCATTTTCTAATTTGCATACACCGTTCGAAGCCCCAGTATTTCTCCATATTTTGCATTATTAAGTTCATTACAAGGAACAAAAAAAATACACAATAGCTAAATATGTATTTCAGTCTGGATTTATTCATTACATCGTTTCAAAGCACTTTTTTGCTTTTCATTTTTCTTTGATTAAAATAATGATTTAAAGACGCAATAAAATTCAAAATTAATTATGAAAGACAAAAGAAATTTAATAATTCTATTTTATGATTTTATATTTATGATGTTTTTAGCGGAAAACAGGAGAGTGAACGTTTGTATAAAGATATTTTATGACAGAATGAAAAAAAAAGAAGAAGAGAGAAGTGAATAAAATAATAATAATAAAAAAAGAAGCGACTGTAATTTTTTAAGGGTGTCTTTTTTATCTAGGGATTTGAAAAGAATTACAAATGAACTAATTAATCTCTTTTGATTACTAAGGATTTCAACTTCTTAAGTAGGATATTTTTTTTGGCTAATTTTTTTAAAAAAACAACTTAATTGAATGAAGTTAGTTTTAACTATTCTATTTAAGCTTTTGTTTAAAAAGTATGGATCAAATATCATACTAGCTTCTATTACTTATTTTTTAGCCAAAAATGTAAGAAAAATTAATATGAGCATCATATTTGAACTATATAATGATCTACTGCAGATTTATTTCTTAATTTTATATGATAAATGACTAAGAGATAACATCTGAATATAGAAAGATACCAATTTCCTTTATTTCCTCACCATTCCCCTGCCGCGTGAATACTTTGATATTGAAGTTCAACGTAAGTCTAAGACAACCTCGTCAACCATACGTTACAGAAAATATGCAGATGGCATGTTGCAACTGAACTGAACTGATCTGAGTGAGTGAGTGCTTATTAACGTCACATTTAAGGCAACTCGAGGGCTATTGGTAACGGATTTCGCAATTTTGAATCATGGTCAAGTGACAAGGACGATATCTGAACGTGTGCTCTACTCTTCTAACCTCCACACACTGGCCTAGTTAAGTGGGTCCTCTATAGAAATTCCTTAGGGTTCCATTTTTGGAAAATAATAAAAATGATCGCATTTTTAGACTTATTTGAAAGTGTCAAAACGTTATACATAATGGAGCCCTCGTAGCTTGGGGGCCTCGTATCATTTATACAGCTGATAAGGTGGTAGTTACGCCCCTATCTTCCCACCACACCAAACTCTCTCTAAAGCATCATTGGATATATATAAATATTGAGTGTGTATGGGGACAGAGGTTGTAAACGTTCGTGTGTTTTCCTTTTCTCTTACAATGGAGAGAACTTTTTTGTGTTTGAGTTATATTTTAGGTGTTAGTAATTTTAAGATGAAAAGATGTACCACTGCAAGCTGGGTGGGTCCAGAGTACACAGAACTAAAAATAGAAAATATTTTAGTTTTCATTTAAATAAAGTTATGTAATAATAAAGTTTTAAAATTAAATATGTTGAATTATAGATATTCGCAGCCTAATATCACATAGCCGCCGAATCATGCGAGTAAAGTGGTTGACAGTAATAGAATGTGCACTGCGATTGAAATTCTTTATATTTTCCTCCAGTTTTCGACATGGATTTATCCGAAACCGAACATTCAGTTTGTCAAATTATTGATCATTAAGTGAATTATCCTTCAGAAAGACCTTCGCATCTTGAAAATTGCTCATTAAAATAAATAATAGCTTGCATTTTTAAAATGTCATAAATTCATATAGTGTTGTTTAATTATACTTTCAAGACTCTATATTGGATGTGTGTGTAAGGTTATGTTGCTTTAACTTTATATGTTTACTACTTGTATGAAATAGTTTTTTTCTTGTTAGACTTAATATAAGGCAAAATTAATTTTAGTGACAAAGGAAATTGTTAAGTATAGTTGAATTTTTTCTGTAAATTTCCAAGAGTCAAGGGATAAAACCCTATTCTAGAAACAGTAAGTACCATACAGTTTTTTCATATTTAAAATGCTTATTTACTTAGCTCTTAGCAAGAAAGGGAAACAAAAGTAAACTTTTACTCGAGGAAAACAAAATGTATTTGGATGTAAGAGAAGGAAATAAGAAACGCATTAAAAAAATTGGAGAAATATCTAAATCTAACTCTAGACTTGGTGTATTTTAATTAGTCTATAATAGAAATGAACTACAAAAGAAAAACTCCTTCTGAAAGCACAACACAACTTTTACCATTGCTTCTTTAATCTATTATCTCGTGGATTTGATTGAGGAATATTATATACTAAAAAAGGAAATTAAGTCCGCTTTAGATTTTACGTATTTGCATAAACCGACTTTATAAGAAATGAATTTGGCCTCGCTGGAATTAATTAACCGAATAAAATCAAACTAAATGACTCAGTAAAAAAATTCACAAAATGAATGACACTAAACAATATTTTTCTTGCAATGAAATATTAACATTTGTGTTGTTCTCATTTAATACACAAGCTAGACTTTAACTCCTATTTTCATACATCCTGTTTATGTATATTGAGTGTTTAGGGTGCAAAGTAAACATATATATTATTTTAAAATATTATAAGAAAATAAGAGTCACGAGAACTAGGATTCTGGAATTTATCAAGTGAATTCTGATCTCATCAATGGTAATAATACTGAATAATTGGATAAAAGAACATTAAATTCTCGGCCTATTATTTTCTATATTATAGAAGTAAAAATTTTCAAAGTAAATTCCAAAATCACTACTTGATTGAAAATTATGAAGTTTGTCCTCAATAGTTCTTGCGAAGTTGTTGAACAGCGTCAAGTAAAAATAATCTCCTAGCTTTATCGTATGACATGTACAGGGTGGCCATAATTAAACTGCAAGTGTTCAAAGGGTGCTGGAAGGAAAACCACTATGAATATTCCAGTGAAATTTGGTATCTATACGTTTCAGAACATGATTCAAGTCAAATATGCAAAGAAAAAAATCGCCATTTTCACCCGATAGATGGCGTTGTACCGTATTTCAAAACTCACCGGTGGCATGTAGAACTTCCAAAACTGATAGAGCATAATGACATTCTAAGAGGCAAAAGCGTCATTAATTTGTTGTGCCGCTGTTGCTACTACGAGAATACGGGTAGCAATAGCGGCGCAATTGCTACCTGGGGTCCCGTCAGGTTTTACGGGACGCCGCCATCTTGTGCCTGGAATAACGCCCAATATTCTTCTGTTTCTTCAAATTTAGAAATCATATTTTTCAATCCATTGACACACACTCATTGAACCTCTCTTAATCGTTTTATACGCCGGTAGTCTTTCAGAGTAGTCGGTAGTCTTTCTGAATATAATTGCTACCATTCTCTGATAGAATATCTCCACTAACAATACGCGTTCCTTCTTATTCAGAGTCATGACTGACCATTACTCAATGTGGTCTTGTTTTTATACAGTTCGATGGGCTTAAAATTTGCATATATGCCATCGATAGACATTGAAACATGACACAGCGCCATCTATCAGGTGAAAATGGCGATTTTTTTCTTTGCATATTTGACTTGCGCATGTTCTGAAACGAGTAGATACTAAATTTCACCGGAATATTCCCAGTGATTTTCTGTCCAGGACCTCTTGATCACTTGCAGTTTAAGTATATCATTAATAGTTTTGATGCCCTCCTTGTTATATTTTACAACTTCTGCCTATTTTATTTCATTGAATTATTAAAATAATACAAAAAAAGTCTGTATATCAATATCTTTTTAAAATAGTTCATGAGAAGCGAATGAAAAATTTATAGAAGACATCCATGTACGAGTACTTCAAGTATTAAATTGCTGAATGAAAAATCTCTTGAAAGACAGTCTTTTTTTACTTTCGTATTTAAAAATTACGTTTTAGCACGTTATATAGTACTTCGATTTAAGAAAATGATTTCAGATGAAATTTTGCATATATTGCAAACACAATTAAAAAAAGGCTGCTAATAATTTTTTTGTGGAAAATTTCAAAACTTTATTCTTTTGTATTTATTAATATTTTAAGATGATTTTTTGTAATATTCTTATGAGTGTGTTTTAAGCAATTTTAGAGGTCGATTTAGAGAAAAAGATATGCTGTAGTTAAGCTGAAATTCAGCACAAAAACTAATATAACCTACATTTAATTTTTTAAAAAAAGTACTTGTTTGTTTTTAAAAAATAAATTCTTAAATTTGTTACGTACATTACATATAACACATAGAAAAATAGAAGTGATTGCTAATTATTAAATTATTAACTATTTTGTGTTTATTATCTTTCGATAGATAATAATTTTAAAAAAATGTTATTGAAGGAAAAAATCAATGTTTTGGTCATTTAGAATATACCCTTTAAAATTAAAAAATGACGAAAACTAAAAAAAAAGTAAAGACGTTGAATTATTAAAAAACCATGTGGCAATAATCAAGATTCGGGATTTATTTAATAACACTGAAATACATCCCATGGAAACCAGAAAACTGATCAATAAAACATAATTAAAAATTTGAAACATGTCGCTTTTGTCAAACAGGAAATGAAAATATTTACCTGGAAAATTGTTCTGTGGGTGGTAAAAGGATTTCAGTAGGATGATAATTATTTTTATCAAAAGAAAATGATTAAATGTAAGGATTGACATCTAGATCAATACCATTTTGGTTGATTTTGTAATGCAGCATCCAATTAACGGTGGATCAAGAATATGTCAAAAATATTGAAAAATAGCATAGGTGTTAGTTATGTAAAGAAAGGAAATGTTACCGCATATCGCATTCCAAGGGTTTAACGGTTGGGAAACTTATTTTATAGGGACAAAAAATCATTAGCAACAGTTAGGAATAAGAAGTAAAAATCTATTTTCATGTTCCGTAACCTATAAAAAAGTTACTTTAAATTTTTATGTATCCGGTTTTGCCCTCAGTTTAGAAATGAACTCATTTAAAAGTGGCTAGTTTCTTCAATTATCCAATGTTATCTAAAGAGCCGAAAGAGCCCAATTTCTAACTGGCTAACAAAATCAGTATGGTTATGATGCTCAAATGCTCAAGTTTCAAAATTTGAAGATAATGCATGAAAGAATCTGAAAACGAAAGTTGTTTTTAATTTAAGCAAATTATTCTATACAAACCATCATTTTGAGAAATATAATAAAAGCAAGCATCAATTTTAGAAAAACTATAATCATAAGCAGAAAAAATACACGCAGCAACTAATAACTGTACGTATAACTAAATAAAAATCTAGATTCCATGTATATATATTCCAAACTTAATGAGTGTCAACTTCAAAAACAAAGTTCAGAGATTGTCTGTTAATAGCATATATTCAGTAGCTTAAATAATTTTTTCATCTGGTATCTCTTCTGAGAAGTATATTAAATACAAACTAAAAATTTGAACCTGATTTGAATATATTTAACATATCTGTATAAAAAACAACTTCAGGAAAGGAGTACTCCAAATAGAATCGACAGAATAAAAGAAAAGTACATATTAAATAAAGCAATAAAAATAACAGTTAACCTCTAAAATGATAAATTATAAATTGATATAACTTAAGTTTATTAAGTAATTGAAATGATAATTCAAAAATACCGTGAAATTGAAATATATAATTACTTAGATAGTGTCATAGAAGAAATTAAGAAATATTGTATAATATTTTCAATGAACTCTTCTAAACTAAGGTAATAATTTGATGCATGAAACATTTTATGAATGATTTAGTATATTTTTACTAACAACTTAACAATTGTTTAAGTTCAGGAATCAGAGCCTTATTTAATAAAATATAACGCTGAAGCAAAACAAATAACTGCGGAAATATCTATTCAATATATTGACTACAAAAGTTTAAAATCTGAAAATACATCACGTTCTTGTAGGTTTCAAAGTATTAATTTGAAATATAAAAATACATCTTTTCTTTTTCTTTCTGATAATTTTTTAAGATTAGTTAGATGAGAGGAACAATACTTACTCTATTTTTGATATGTGTATGTGAATATTATTTGGTTGAGATCTTAAAATACCTCTATGAAATTTTTTATCACCAATATTATTTTTATCATTAGTAATACTTGAATATTCACTTAAGTTGAAATTTTTTGAAAAAATCTTTGCTATTTCTATTTTTCTACATGATAAATAATATTTACCAAAATATCTACTTTATAATATGTATGAATTGAATAATTTCTGTACTTAAAATTTGCAAAGAGAACAAATGAATTAGAAGTTTGTATTATGTTTGTGTATTCAAAAAAAGACCCCATCATCTTTAAAGAGTATAAGAATTCTTTTTGATCTACTGAAAGGAAATTGAAATTAAAACATTTTTTGTGCTTATTTATGTAGATTTAATTGAAAACCCAAGTGTTAACGAGCAGCAAAATAAATATGTAAGGTTAAAGTCTAAAACTACTTTAGCTATGTACAACATCTAGTTTCAAACAAGTATAGAAAATTCTTTCTTCAGGAAGAGCTTAGAAAGTTATGAATTTTTCAGTTTTGTCTTTCGTTGTAAATTGGATCCAAATAACTACCATACTCGAAACTCAATTTCCTTCCAAGCCTTTCAGTAATCAATAAAGGGAGAGGAACCTTTAAAAATGATGTCTAAAGCAGCTGCTGTTAAAAATTTCTTTCCTCCACGCATAATAATATAGAAAATAAATCCGAAGTACAGCCTGTTTACTTGCAAGAACGTAAAAAACTATTTATACCCCAGAAAGTTTTTAAACCCTCCTTTAGACTGAAGGACTTTTACCATCTTATAACAAGCAAACCCAAACGATTTAAATCCAGAAACTGAATTTCTTATTATTAAACCTTCCTGATCGTGCCATTTTTTTCATTTTCATAAAAAAGTTTTTAAATCTGTTTTTTTAATTTTGTTTACTGAAACTAGCCTTTCTCTATTATTAGTTTCGAGAGTTGAGACTCATCATTAAACATGAAGTTACTTTGGAGAATACATTTTTTTATTCAAAAACACTGAATGGAATGTTTAAAAAAACAGAACTTATTGTTAGAGCTTGTATTTTAGAAGTTGCCAATTCACCTTTGATCCATCAGTTTCAAAGAGTGTTGCAGTTTATTGTGGGATATGTTTGCTTACGGAGCTTGAACTTTTTTGCATGTTCCTTAGAAATACGATACATAAAATTTATCTTATTTTCTATATTTATATATTATTATTTTGAGGACAGCACACGTAATAGAATTCTTAAATATAGTTTAAACTTTTTGTTTTACTGAAAAACGTACGGAAATTACCTTTCTCGCATTTTTAATGCTATTGTAATCATAAATGAATTTTTAGTGAATAAGAAAATATTAAACACACAAAATGAAGAATTTAATAAAGGTTTATAATACTTACTAGATAAAGTTATTAAATATAAAAATATTCATGTTAAATGCTTTATTTTAGTGTATGGGATGAAAAAGCTTAAAACGGGATATTTAAGTATTGTGTTATTGTTTATTAATTATATTAAATTTTTTAAAAAAAATAGTCCTTATAGCTGGATAAGTCCTTTTATGACATTGCACAAAATTTTAAATAGAGAGCTTCCTGTTGATTCATTGATGCATGACTAAATACTAGTTTCCCTTCTAATTTTTCATATCAGATTACTTCAAAGTGAAAAATAATAGTTAAATAATATACCTAATTAATAAACACAATTTCATTGTGAACTTAAAAACATATTTTTCTAGTAGTTATCTTCAAATAAGTCATTCAAGCTTACCTTCCATGAGAAAAAATATATTATAATCAGGATATTCATTTTAAATGTGTTACTCAGTAAGGTTAAGGTGTATTTAAGGTGTAAAAGATGACGATGGAGTTAAGAAATTATGTTTCACAAAGAGATTTAGAGCAGGATCTACCTTTTATTAAAATACAGTGTGTATATTAAGTCTTTTTTTAAGGCCTGGATTAGAAATATTTACTTCTTATTTGAATTTTTCGAAAAAAATTTTGATTGTCGATTTTATAGTATTATAATTTACATCTATCATAAAACATCAATTAGAGGAATAAATAGATTTAAGCAAATTTAAAAGTTCTTCACGATACTGACATTTACATTTCCCTTAATATCTATATCATTTGTTCAGCGAAATTTTATTGCTAAATTTATTTTCCTTATATATATACTCAAGATCAGTATACAAATTTAAAATTTTAAAGTAAAACGTTCCTAAAGTCAGCATATGTGATAAAATGAATATATGAAATATGTGAAATGATATAAAGAGTTAAAAGTATGACAAATTGACATAAATCTCAGACATGAAATTTGAGTAAAACTATGCAATTTTTCAATTATTGCTATAATAGTGAAGATAAGAGCATATACTATACGATTACTGATTTTGGAATGAGAGTAAAATAATAGAATAATAAATATTTCTTGTCTATGTTCATAAAGGTGTCTTTTATATAAATTAAAAGTTGAAATATAAGTTTTCAATAATTTTTGTAACTGAATGAAATCATTGATGAAATCCAAGTTAATCTTGTCACAAATTCTCGCCCACTGAAGTATGAGGGTTCACCAAAGGATGATTAAATTTACTTAAAATATGCACACTATCTAAATTCTACCTAAGCTATGGCAACAGATCACCTTAAATTGTAATCCATGTAAATAGATTCTAAATATACTTATCAACGGAAGATCCTCAACAATAATGCTAGTCCTTGAATGGCACATCATATCCTTTCAACTTGAGCCCCAACGTTTTCCAATACTAACCTCTCTAATTTCTTAGCCTCCATATGAAAATAATCACCATTCTCAAGATCCCCCTTTATTTGACTTAAAATAGTTGTTGTCAGATAGAGGTTCACAAAATTCATCGTGGCAAAGGGCTAGTATCTACGTTTGTCATTAGCCATTACTTTGAGCCCCATACATGTGACAGTGCCATTTGGCTGGTTCCCCCCTTCAATGTAAAGAGAGAACAACCTGGATCAGGGACCTACCATCTCCTTATCCGTTCACCAACCCCACGAGAGGACTTGCGACTTGATGGCTATTTAGAGTAACCCCCTGCCGCAAAGGCACTGTACGTTTACAAACATCCATGCCTTCTCCGGGATTCGAACCCAGACTCAACGGCATAGCTGTCAATATCACTAACTAATTTAAATAGTAGCCTTCACAACATAAATAGTAGTTCTTTTACAGAAATAGATTTTATAATCATATGATGTAGTCAAAGGTATATTCCCTAAAGGATTAGTAACAATCGTGAATAGAACTCGCAACAATTTATGCTCATGACGGCCAATTTTGGGCTGAAAAGGTAAATCAGCTAAGTTAAAAGAACACGAATTTTCTCACATTGCAAAAGAGAATGTGGTGGTTAATGCCGATTCATTCTGAGAATAGTAGAGAATAAACGAAAAGAGCCAATCTGCTGTATATTGGGTTCAATTAGTCCGTATACATTTAAAAAATAGTATTGGATACGAAGTTTCTTACGTTCTTTTACATAAACAAATTATTTCTCAGTTGTAATTTGATGAAATATTCAATTCAAAGATATTAAAGCGGACTTTTTATTGAAGCTATAAATGGCTGCATTACAATTTGGACTTTTTAAATTCCTTTAAATAGCTCAATCATGGTTGAAAAAGAGATTTGTACATTTTCAATATTGAATACTCATCAGTATTTTATGAAACGTTTGACAGATTTTTAAGAACATTTAAGGCTTGGATTTTTAATGTGTTGACATGACGTTAATAAGTAATCTCTTTGATAATCGCTTCCCTTACAAATTGTTTTGAAAGAAACTGCAAAAAATCATCACATTTTTTTACTTTATTATTAAATAGAAACGAAACAAAACAAAATATGTAGGTTTTAAGTTGAATTTTCAATTTTTTATAGGTGTAAAAGTATTTAGTTTTAATATTAGTTTACTATCTCGAGTTATCTCGGGCAACGAAAAAAGGCTAAATATTAGTCTTTGTATGATTGTTTTTGAAACAAGGGACAACACAAAGTGATATTTGATATTCCGTATACTGGCATCTTGTCTCTTTTCTTATTGGCTTACCTCTGGAATATATTTTAAGGGAGCACAGAGTTCACTGTCTCGTTGTATTTGATTTTTTTCAGCAGCAGGAATAACATCTGGAAAATGCCTTGAAGTTAACCTGAGTGGTGAAGGACTAATGCTGGGTCTTCCAGATGTGTCAGAAAACTCGTCACGATAATTTTCTGACATTAGTTTTTCAATCAGTTCCATTCTAAATTGTTTAGGTGATCGCGTGAACACCTCCTAATACCCTACACTATCCATTTTATCATTGTAGTCAACTACACATTTAGGCCTGGACTTTGTCTCTCCCCATTTATTTGTCTCATCCTGCATTTCAATTGTATGTATTACGGAAATAAAACTAACATCCTTCTTATTTTTTTCCATTTCATTACAGTTACCCTCTCTGATACCCAATAAATTCTCCTTTTTTAATTTCTTTGTCTTTAGATCTCAAGGTAAATCTTTTCCATTCAATCGGAATGTTCCACAAATCAGTCTTCCTTTTGACTAACGAATTAGCCAAACCTGGCGATAATATATAAGTTATAAAAATTGCTATAAAAAGTTATAAAAATTGTTATAAAAGTTGTCCAAACTGCCAATCAAAGTTGAATATTTCCTTTCGTTTCCTACAGGCCGAGTAAAACAGCGATAAAACTAATCGTACTAACAAATTCTGCTTCGCCTCTGTTTTCTCAGGTTAATAATTAACTGCAATATATACGAACACTAAATAACTCGGGATAATCAGGCAAGCGGATAAAAAGCTTAAGCATTCGATTTCAAATTCGTTGGTAAAAAGGAGTAATCAAAATTGAAGTTAAGAAAATTTCAGATCAGATGTCTATGTTTTCTCACCTAATTATCTTTCCATATTGAAAGATTTCATCAAAGAGTTTGTCTCCAGTATAACCATAATAAAACAAAGGAAGTAAGCAAACAACGCTTAGAATTGGTGATGTTTTATACTAAAAGGGATAACAGTATTTTTTCATTCTGTTAGAACAGAAAAAAAACTTAGTCTTTAAGAATTCTAATGACAGTTTAATTATTTTTTAAATCTTTTGATATTATAATCACTTATTAAAAGACAAATGTCCTGCATTTGAAATATATTAAATATATTCAAAATTAATTTCAAAAGTTAATTATTTTAAAAAATTAAAAAGTCACATTAATATTTGAATGTTTAGAGTATGTTTGAATAAAAAGTTAGCAGCTGCTAAAATAACAATGCCAAAAATTCTATTTTACATAAATTTTTTCTATGTATACATTTTCTATTTATACATGTCAGTAAAATAAAAAAAAGGAGTGAAAATGATGCTAAATAATTATTTGTAATCCTTCTCATTTCTTAAAATTTTAGATTTATTGTAGTATGTATCTTAAATTTCAGTTACGACGGTGTAAGGCATTTCTATTTCTGCAGAATATGATTCTCTAATATTTCTCTTTAACGAAGTGTCAATTCAGGTATGGTCACTTTAACATGTTTCAAAATCACCAGGTTCGTCGCCAATAGCTCTTGTGTTATATCCTCGAAATGCGTTTTTAATAAGCAATCAATCAATAGCTTAAATTAATAACTATTCCAATTTTCATAATAAGAAATAAAAAAATAAAAAATATAATTTTATATTTTTATATAACTAATGCCCATATAGAGCCTTTTTAAAATTTAGAAACATTCCAGGAATAAGCACTTTTAACACGTTTTTATTTTACATGTCATTTGAAATAGTATATAAATTGACCGTGTGTATTATTTATTATTAAATTGAGGTTTTCAATATGTATTATAAACCCATTAGCTTCTATATTAAATAACATTATTTATATATTTCTTCTATATTAAAGTAAGAATGAAAAGTATTAAAATAATATTAGGTTATTGATTATACTAAGAATTGCCTTTACTTTATAATAATTTAAATACCTTTAAAATAATAGAGTTTGGATTACTTTTAAAGCAGCTTAGAAAGGCTTTGTTTTATTATATAAATGTTGTTCTTTCGCGTCACTACTACCAAAAATTTCAACATTTCATTTGTTAATATAAATACTTCTTTTTTCATTTTTGTCCCGTCATTTCATTTATTTCAATAGGACCCTTTCTTCCCTCAAATTAATTTCTGGACTGTGATTGAGAACTAAACTTTTATAATAAAATAAACAAATAAATAAATGTTAATAAAGTTTTCACATGTATTTAGAAAGCAATTAAAATATATTTTAAACTATTTCTCAAATAACTTATGAAGTTTCTCGTGTGTTAAATACTTATAATTATCTCTGACATTTTCCCCTTTGCATTATTTTTATCTTTTTGGTAACATATTGCAACGCGCTCTTTTGTTTTTATTTAAATTTTAGTAATTTTTTTATTCGGAAGTATACATATGATTATTTTTACAAAAAATTGTTTCTGCGATAAAGTAAAGCAGATTTGTCTTTGGATCGTCTACAGCAAAAGCGTCACGAAAAAATAAGTCGTATGATTGATTGGATGTTGTATGGTTAATTAATAAAAAATAACTAATAAAGTATTAAGTTCACAAAAATAGTAATTACAAAAATGAATAATGTGATTTGTATTAAAATATATAAAAGAATAAATCAGTTATTTTTTATGTTTATTTTGAATTCTTTAAAAATATATCAAAACGTTTTACCAATGAAAGCAAAAAATTTCATTTAGATTTTGATTCGTGACTAATGAAGCATTAACTTAGTCGGTATTAAAGTAATAAAAAATATAAAAAGGCTTATATAACACTTAATGTGCATTTAAGTGAATAAAACCACAAATAAGTATGAAAAAATTACTTAATGTGTATTTAAATACACAAACTTCAAACCTTAGCCCCACTAAGAAGAAAATAATTGCTTCACATCGATCAAAATATTTCTAGTGCTTTTATTTAATCGAAACTAAAGGATGAATGGCGGAAAAAAATTACCTTTCCTATCCTCTCACAGCCGGCAGCTAAAATTTTTTTAAAATTATTTAAGCTCTTTAATGAGGACGTTACATTGGTCCAATTTACTGCTTGGACCACACAGTGTCTTGTTCTGGAAGGGGTTCGCCCATCGGTTACGTGATTGATCACCCCCAAACTGATCAATAAGCACACCCCAAGAAGAAAGGATCGCATCAGTATAATTGGGAATCGCACTGTTGCTATCCCCTGCTATTATACAAAAGGGGGTGGCAGAGTGTTTCTACTCTGCGAGGTCGTTTAGGCATGATTGATTAGTTTAATTGAAGTCTAAGCCTTTATACTTGCCCAAGCTGTGCAAATACTGAGCTGTTTGTTTAAAATTTTAAACTGCTGGTGCTTTGTCTAAGTGCTTCTTTGTTTAAATTTCAATTTAGCCCAAGACCAATATCACTTTTGCAATATCCACTGTAAATCACAGCCAGAAATTGTTAGCTCTATTGTTGTGGGTCTGATGTATAGGTTCAGCTTTATCGATAATGGATTTCTGGAGGTAGATGCAGATATTATCTTAGTATCTTAATTAGATTCTAAATTTCGAATAATTTAATTGCATTCTTTTTTCCTCAAATGAATGTTTTCTTCAGGAGACTAGATGAAGGTTTTTCTTTTGACCAAACTTCTATTTAGATCTTGCAGTGAAAATTTACACCAATTAAAATTCTCTTCAGCAGCGCCGAAAATCAATTATTTATAATCTTAATACGCATAATTTTTTAAGTGAACTATACAATCTATTAAAACCTATTACTTAAAATTTATTTCTATGGTATGAATATTAATTAACATTTTCTTTATTTCAAGTTTATACATACTCTACTGTAGAAAACCTTTACCTAAATAAATAGTTGCATCGAAATTGTAGGAGTATACTGTTTAATCCTATTGTGCAAAAAATATCGCTTTTAACACAAACTACTGTATACTTATAGTAAGCTGAATGTCCATCATGTATGAACGTATTCTTTAAGCTAGCAGTTAGCTAGCTTATTTTTTTTAGTTATTCTCTGAAAAGCAGAAATTCTTCTTTTGCAAATAAACGATAATTAAATAAACGAGAACTTATATCCTGTGTGTGTATTTTATGTATCATTATAATTTATGAATTAACAACTCTCTAAGATATTTCTGTTACCTTTTTGTGTAAGAAGTTAAAAAAACTTCTTTTTAAGTATATTACGAATTGTATTACATGAAAGTTCTTTTTTAATATGCGTCAACTCTACATGAAAAGGATTTGATTGTGCCTATGCTTACTTTCTAGAATATTAAGTGTTGTCTTAATGTATATGCATGGGTACATTAGTTAATTCTTCCTTGAAAAATTAAAAAAAAATGGCTTTAAATAAAAGGAAATGGAATGATTATTTACTAGCAATTTGCTGTTGTACATTTTATTATTATTTTGCTAAGTTAGTACTTAGAAAAGTATCTCCACTATCATATTTAAGAATTATTTGTATGCAAATTTATACTCCAAAAGATAATCGGAGAAATAATTACCATAGGTAGCAAAATTGATTAGAGTGTGTCAAGTGTTAAGTCAAGCTAATTTGATTAATGGAATATTAGATTAAAAGTGAGATGATTAATTAAATTCAAATGAGATTTTCCTTTTAATCACATTAAACTGAGAACACGAATCCAAAAATCACACAATCTATTCCCTCACATATGATTTGAATTTTTTGTTCATTACAGTAAGAGCCATTACAGAACCCCACCTCAGCCGAAGAAAAAAAAGGTTCAACTTAACTTTTCCTTTATCTAAATATAAGAAAATAATACCAAAAATTCAAGCTCGACTTGGAAGAACAGTAATATTGAATGTATGAAAGAGTGCATTTTGTGACGAAATTCGATATATCGCCGTTAAGAATGTGAGGAAGAGAGGGCAATGCTTTACACTACACACGATAAAGCTCCCCCTCCGCCGCCCTAGCCGACCGACGAAAGCATTTCTCAACAGGACGTTTTTCGTCTGAAAATGGAACCACTCATACGGATAATTCGTGCGCCCCTGTGCCCCTTCATTTCCCAAACTTAAGCCCCCTAAGCAGATTTTTAACCCCACCGTCCCTAGCCCCCTGCTTTCTTCAAGATCTCTCGTCACTGCTGCATACATATCAAGCGATGACTTGCCGCTCTTCTTAAGGATTCAGGCCAAGAAGCCTTCTTCGAAAGGCAAGAAGAAGAGTTTGCATGGAATAAATTCGAGCCGCATCGTCTTTTGGATCAAAGGAATTCCGATACTTTAGGAGGTGGGAGGGGGAAGGCATTTATAATGCGGCTATCAGCTGAAATGGAAATTCCACCAGGTTTCGTATATATAGTTAGATATATGGGGAAGTGGGATCTGCATATTAATGTCTTTTTGAGACAGGAATGTTTCGAATGATAACCAAAAAGGGGTACAGAAAATTGGCCTCTTGGACTTTTGTGAAAACGCTCGCTCCGCTTCCTTCCACCTTCCATTTCGTTCAGAAATGCATTCGAACCAACTTTTGTAAAACCGATGCATTTCTAGGAATCGTAAATTTTTTTTTCTTTCTTGAAGCGTGAGATTTTGGACATTGATGAATTGTAGTACTGTTTTAAATGAGTTTTATATGCAAATCGCGGCTATTTGAAATATTGAAATATTTTGTTTATTCTGAGTAAATTGTCTATGAGATTGATAATATGTTTTCAGGGGCTGAACGTTTTTTTGTTTTTTGTGGTGTCTTAATACGTATCTTTCACAACTTAGAAGAAAATTCAAAATATGATAATTGTTTAAGTACATTCTCGTATTATTTTTTTCTTTTGTTGTCCTGATTTTATTGCCTATTTATTAATTTAGTTTTGTGTTAAAGCTTTTTCCCTTGTATAGAATCATAAATTAAAATCTTCTTTCGTCAGGTGAGTTTGGTACTTTTGAAACCATTAAAACCAGAAATGTTGTCAAAAAAGAAACACAACCAAGTAGTTAGAACAAAATTCTTTTGAAAGAATTCTGGAAAAATTACGTTAGAATAACAGTGTGAAAAAATATTTTTATTAAAGCTTTCCATTGTAATTATAATTATTGCTATATTATACTTTTATAATTAATATCTTCATTATATAAATGTAATACATGATTTAGAAAAGGTTTTGTATCCTTTTTTCATTCTAGTGCAATGGATTGCATAATACAGATTTGTATAACTTATAGTAATTTTTAGAAACTCTTTCGCGAGTTACCTATTTATTATTCACAATTTATTTTAAATATATATTACTTGTAAATTGACAAAAATCCAGGGTGGGGGTAAAATTATTAAGTAGAAAATAAAAATCCTCACTTTATTTTAAATTTTTTAATTTAATTGATCTTTGTTATGTGTGTAGAATATTTCGGCAAATGAGAAAAATTTGATTTTTATTATAAACGCTCTCTAAAGCAATGGACCTCGTAATTTTGCATCACTATTGAGTAACAGGATGACAAACGAGTTGGAATCCCTTCTATGCCGACCTTATTCCATACTATGCCAACAACCTTAACAGATTTAATGTGCTTCAGCTCTTCTACACAGTAAGTCTTCAAAACACCACGATATGAATCCACAATTAGACAGAGCTGGAGAGTGTGACCATGACCACTCTGTTAAGCAAAAGGGAGCATTTTTTTTTAGTAACGCGAGGAACATACAGTAAAATACGTTTAACGCGAAAACTACTTAATACGGAATATAGGTTAACACGAAATAATACAGAGGTCCTGTCAAAATACTATGCGTTATACAGCATACTTTTCTCTTAACGCGAAATGAAAATCGCTTAGCATGAAAAAAAATTTCCTTTCTGGGAATGAACAATCTACAGAAAAACAAAAGCAGCGCAAGCGAGATTTGAAAGGGATGTGAATAAAAGATAGGTGGTTTCATATGTTTCGCTGAAAGGAGGCTAGTTTGGTTTTGAAATACCCTCAAAATAGCCTGTGTGACAAGCCAATTTTGTTTTAATTAAGATACTTTCACCTCCCACCCTTACAAACGCCATCTCTTCTCACATCATTTGGCTGTGGGATTCGGTGACAATTACATTGCAGTGTGAGTAAAAATCAGTGGCTCACGTTTTCTTCTTCTTTTTTTTTTAAGTAATTTTTTTGCAAGCACAATGGCAAAGAGCTTAGGGGGAAAGCAAACTTCTATTTCGCTTAAAATGAAAATGTAGCTTTTTAAGGCTGTTGATCAAAAACAGAAGAACTTGAAAATTTTGTATTAAATTTCATAAAGTTCTTGTGAATGTTTTTGTTAATTCATTTTTATTTGATACATCCATATATATGCATTTATGTAATTAAAATGTACTCTAAAACACTTAATTTTGTTGAATAAATGTTTTCTTTTGCACCTTTAACACGAAACAATATTTCAGTCCCCTCAGTTTCCAGTTAAACTATTTTCACTGTATATTCTTTCACTATACACATTAAGTGAATATCAAAAAATTAATTTAATTAATAATTAAAATAAATTAATATTAAAAGTTGTCTTATTATTTTTAATAAATTATTTTTCATATAAAGCACATACAAGATATTACAAATGGTGATGTTTGGTGGAGAATTTAAGGGCTTTGGATAGTTACAGTAGATTTTAAAGTAGGTCAGATTTTAAATTTTTATATGAAAAAACACTTCTAAAATATTTTGTTCAAGTTCATGCGCTTACGCACAAAGAATTATATTGAAGTGAATGTTTATTAATGTCACACTAGAAGGCAACATGACGGTTATTGGTGACGGACCTCATAACTTTGAACCATGGTCAAATGACGAGGCCGACACCTGGGTTGGCGCATTCCTCTCCGAACTTTCACACCACACCAACGGAAGGATTTTAAGCTTCGACAGAGATTTAAAGTGCATCAGCCCCTTTAAACGGTGGGTTTTCAGTAGCATTGGGCTCGAACTCGAAACACGCCTCTCTGACATGAGTCTGTGTCCACGATCGATAGGCTACCGTGACCACCTGAATTACACTGAAATCATGTTCCTTAAGAATATTTGCATACTTTAAGGAAACACACTGAAAATATAGAAATTAAACATGTATTCAAAGATTTAAATTAACAGATTTATCTCATAATCGATTAATTACTATTTTTATTTCTCAAGAATCATCTCCACAGCTTTTTAATCATTCTGCGGATAATTTAAATTATTAAAAAGTGTTCGTGAATTTCAGTGGTAATTTATTTTACAGTTCGATTTTTTAACGTCATACAATGAAACGACGTTAGGGCTACTAGAAGCAAGACTAGTAATTTTGAATCACTGTCAAGTGACGAGGATGTAGCACCTGATATAGAATCCTCTTTTCAAACTTCCATACGATGCTTACATGAGAGCTTTGAACTTCTACATATTTAACATGCGGATCCCTTTACATGGCGGATCTTTAATAAAACCATAGCTCGGCAGAAACAATACCGAAAACCATGATTGTGAGCACACGGCTACTGTGGGTCCAATTATTTCTCAAATAACAATATTATAATGCACTTTATAATTCTTGTATCTATATTGCTTATATATACAGTAAACATTTCTCTACAAGAGAATATATATATATATATATAATAAAATGAAAAAATAACAAGACAAAATTATACAATTAACAAAGATAAAAGATAGAAACCAGATTCTAAGAAACATAACAATAAAAAAATGGTGGAAATGTATATTGTACTACATTTAAATAAACAGGAAACAGGGTTAGAACTGTAAAATGGAAGAAACTAAAAGAGTCAATGGATTAAAATGGAGACCTATTATGATTTCTAAAGCTGTTGCTGAATTAGGACCAGAAAATTAGGGTTAAGTATACTTTACGGATCCACCTTCCCCGTACTGCAGAAATTTTCGACATAATAGAAAAAACAGAGCCATATTGAAAAATTAGGCCTAAAACTAACTTACGTGTAATTTGCAACAGACAGAAAATTAAAATAAAATAAAATTACTATATGAAAGGATATATATATATATATATATATATATACTTTTATTGAGTATATTATATATATATACTCAATAAAAATGCAGATATTTTTTTGTTTCAGCCTAATTTATGATCTTATAAATTTTTTTTATGAGCAAGAATTTTTGGAACATTAATTATTTATATATACTTAGGGAAAAAAAGTTGCATGAAAAAGCTTAACCTGAAAACTGAATTATTTAACATGCTTGTTGTAAGTCTATTAAATATATTCAAGAAATTACTTTTCATATTATATTACTTAAGCTCAAATAGTTTTATTTACCTTTCAACTTATCAAAAAGATTATTGCCAACTAAAATTTAAATTGATAAAATTGTAAAAAATATATCTGATGTTACCATTTTCTTTTTCGTTTCTGTATTTATCAATTGGCATTTTTCAAAATAATACTTTCAACACTTTTTTAAGTTTTTAGAATTTCAAAGGAGGAAAAAATCTATTCTTTGGTACAAAAAGTTTTGAAATGTTTTCTATAAAAAAAACTTTCATTCCTCAAATGTTTTTTTAAAACGGTATGGGAACCATTTTTTTAAATCTCCATAACTCTGGGATTCTCAAATAGAATTTTATGTTACAAAAATAAAATACGTAAAAAATCAAATTCTCTAATGAAAAAAATGTTTTAACAGTGTTCAAGTAAAGTAAATTAATTAACCCATTAACACAGTAATTATTTCTCTTTGAGCTACAATATTGATGACAATTTTGTCCAATAGCGATAAAAACTGCGGAAATTATTAAGGATTTCAGTTTTTTTTAATGATGAATCATTATAAATGATGAACATACTTTATGTTTTAACAAATGTAGATTGATAAAAATAAAATAAGTATATGTTTCAAGTTTCAGGACAACCGGAAATTATCTCAGAAATGTCTTTTTACTTTCTGTGCGAGTAGTTCTCAATATTTAAAAAAATAACGAGCTTAAGTAATAAATTTCTTTAAAAAGTACATTGATTCTTAATAAAATATTTCTTAAAACATACTTTTTTAAAATTTTCTTTTATTCTACTTTTTAAAGAAATCTAAAAAAAAAGAAGATAAAAATAAGTATTAGATTTTATGTAATTCTCTTAGAATAGCAATGAAATAGGAAAAAAAAAACATGATTTATTCCAAATCTTAAGGCAAGCTTAAATGGTTTGAGATAACAATTCTAATTTTTCAAAGAACCAAATGAAATATTTTTTTCCCAATAGTAAGAATATACTGGAGAATTTTTTATACATTTGTTTCATGTATCACAGCAATTAATAGTTCATAGCCTTACGTTTGCATTTCATTATTTAGTATTAACAAACATAGAAAATATGTCAAAGTAATTTCTCACAAACCTTGTTTGTTCTAAGATATCCGATTAAGTCTGTTGTAAATTAAAACAAGCAATTGGCTTGGATGTAAATGAAAAAAGAAACAAGTTGTTTTAATTAAAGTCCTGGTTATTCAATGTATACTATACAATGTTTGTGTTTTCCTTTGGTACAGTAGCTGATATTTAATTTTGAATTCTAGCATTTTTAAAATTGATTTATAAAAAAAAAAAATCAATTAAAAATTGAAGAATCTGGTTCAGATTTTTTTCAACTTTTCTGACAGTTATTTATTTTTAAATTTGTTTATTATAAAGATGTGTACTAAAATTCTTTTTAAAATAGAGCCTTTTAACAAAAAAAAAAGGCATCTTCTCTTCTTTTGAGATTTTTAACAGGACGCATTTCTTTAAAAAAGTTTTTTTTCCTTTTAATTAAAAAAAAGATTTTATTTGTCTGTTGCAATTTTTATTGCTAATTTTTCATTCAAATATTCTCGAATATTTTCAAATTATAAATAAAGAAAATAAATATAGTAAAGTGTAATAAAACAACATATTCTAGGCAATTATCTCAATAGTTATACTATTAATTTAATTAGCGTTAAGGTACTTCAGAAATTTTTTACGTCAATGATTCTGCTGTTAATGTTGTTACAAACAACATAAATCAAGGGGGAAGATGCAACTTAAAATTAAGACAGTATTTGAAGATATTGAAAAAAAAAGTTTATTATTTATTATTATGATTTATTACTGCAACACTTGCAGATTAATGGGTAAAAAGACCTGAAATTTGCACTTAAAATCCAGACTAAATCTTATGGATACAATGTAATTAGATCATGTGGATTTTAGGTCTAAATGTTATAAAGAAGGTTCTCATATAATAATGCTAAATATTCTTCAGAACTATGACATATTAAGACTTGGATTGCCAAGCAATAGGATACAAATAAACTTTGATGTATTTAAAATAGAATGCGCGAATTATCATAAAAAGAAAGTTTAATAACGAATCCAATTTAGAAAACTTAATAAAACATGGGGATTAAAAAGCAATATTCGGCATGTCCTCTTGGGTATTTCCTGGTATTATTTGGTTTTTTTCGAAGACATATGGATAAGTAAAAAAGTAAAACTTTGATGAACTATACTCAAAGATTGAACGTGCAAAACGTATTTGAGTTTTATCAGAATACTTCAACATTGCCTTTCCAACCTAAATATTTGTTGTTATCATTACAATGTTCGGAAATTTGAAAGGTGTCTATGGAAATTTACGTTTTTCAGATTAAAATCCTTTTGAACTTTTATAAATAGGAGGGAAAAACAACTAAACATAAAATTTAAAAAAAATTCAATTAGAAAATAATTTGATGGAATGTTAAATAGGCTTTTAGAAAACAAAAATATTTAATTAAATGGAAAACGGAAGAAAAAATAATTTTTTTCAGCATATTCTTTATTTAAATGTTAAATTTTGAATTAGCTGCATGTTTTTCATTTTGATTGTTGCTAAATGTTGGTTTAAAATAACCTAATTTATTACAATTTCTGAATAAATGACAATTTATTTAAACAAGATCTTTTAGTAATTTTTAAAATAATAAGATTAACAACGGCATGTAAATATAAAAGTTTTGAAGTAACTTTTACTTATATTTAGCAATTATTTTAGCAAATGAATGGAAAAAGAAACTTATAAATTTTGGAAAACAAACACGAGGCACTGCATATAATAAAGGAAAATATCCCCAAATATTTTCATGGCAAACCGGAGCTATAAAAAGGTTATCATTTTTAGATAACTTTGTGACAAAAGTAGTTTTTTTTTAAATAATTTTTGTACGTGTGTTTATAAAGAGTTAATGATGAGGGTTTTATCTTTTATAGTATTTTTATAACTTAATAATTAATTTAAACAAGCTGTATTTTTTAATATTTATAAATAATTTAACATTCTATAAATATATAATACAAATAATTGTAATAACAAATAGCTTATTAATTTTACAACATTGGTTATATTCTATAGTTGAGAGTTCTTATTACAACGATAAATAAGCATAATAAGTATATAAATTTAAAAGAAATAACAGAAAAATATTATTAACAGAAATTATTATTAACAGAAAAATTTAATCTATTTTCAAATTGAGTCTACCTTGATTTGACTTTTATTGACAATGAGCTAGCTGCAAGGCAATGCGAAGGCTCTTCTCGATAGACTTCCTAATTTTGAACCTAGTCCAAGCACTCCATTTGCCAAAATTTCCCACATCGCCAACGTGAGGACTTTGTGAGTCTGGACAGACTTAATGCTCATCAGCTCTTCTACACTGCCTATCCAATGGCTCCAGGAATCGAACCCATGACACGACAATGCTGATTACGAGTTCATGATTATGATCACTGGATTATAGTGGCCACCATTTTGAATTTTAACAACAGATTTAATTTAAGGAAAGTAGAATAGTTAAAAAATTAAGAAATAGTAGAGAGATCATGAAAGCTGTAATTAACTTAATTCACAAAACTCTAAATTATTTTTAACCTGATAATCGCACTCAAAATTTACTTCGTTTAACAGCTACAACGATGATTGACGATAATCTTTTATAGGAAGTGCAAATAAAACATCAATACTCTTCACCATTTGAAGACGTTCTCTCTGTAGGCATGGAATAGAACTGTGAGTTCTTCGTAGAAAATAAAATCGGCAAAATAAAAGTAAAAACATGCCTACAAATAAATGAAATAAAAGTAATTAAATGGTTTTAAAATAAGAGTAACTAAATGAAACAAGCAATGTGTATAACAACAACCTATTTCCAACAATGTTGAATAAATTTATACTATTACATTTCTGATATTTATATACAAATTCAGAAATGTAACAGAACAATAGCTACAATATTGCGAATTTGGGAAAAAAATAATCTAAAAAAATTACAATAATGGGTTTGAGCCTTTGATGTAAATAGATTGATTGTTTACTAACGAGAAGAATTTTGAAACAAAAGAAATCTGCTGGTAGTTTTAACTTGTAACTTTCCCCTATTGTAAATTGAATAAGGGGACACCCTGAGTTCTTCCAACTTCCATATGATGTTAACGTGAGTACTTTGAGCCATGACAGATATAATTTGTGAATCAACCCCGTAACATGATTGGTCTTTTGAGGTACACGGACTCGAACTCGTGGTTGGAAATTAACAACACATGCCACGAGTTCGCAACCATCATTATTTGGGGGATAATTATTTTACTCATTTTCGATGTATTGAAAAAGCATACTTATAATACCAAAAGAATAATTTTTAATATTTTTTTTATAATAATTGATTTTTAAGAGCAATCCTAATTCCGAATATTCCTGATTCACAATATGTGTTTTGTAAGAGACAACATATGATCTAAAAAATTTATTTAAATTAGTTTTAAATATCAATTTAAGCTGTAGAATTTTGTTATTTCTTCAAGTAACCCGATTAAAAAAAAACCGATAGTAATAATGAATAAAAAACAATGAAAATTAAGTATCTTTTCTTAAAAAGTTTATAAAAATTAATCTTGGAAATGAAACGTCTCTTCATTATATTTAAACGAGGAACCCTTTGCGAAAAGCTCTTAACTCATCTTTAAATGTATTGCTATTAATGTCTTTCTCACAAGAAGCTATGATCTTGCATAATTTAAAGCTGGAGATTTATTGGAGTGCATTTAAAAGCATTTATTTAATCGTACTTAGATTAGAAATTACTGCAGAAGCGTGATTTTATCCCAACAATTTGTTAAAAAAATGGCTAATAATTTCCTATTTTAAGAATGAATTTTTAAAGGATTTTACTGTTCTATTAAAAGTAACTTATGTGATTATTTTAAAGTGGAAGCAAAAATGTATTGGCCAAAGTAGAGGATGGGAGAGAAGAAATAAAAGAGCCAAAGAAAATGAAATGATTTGTAATACTTAAGGTTCATGAAAAACGAATGATTTTGAAAGTACTCGTATTTTTTGTTGCCTTTAATTGACCTATTTGAACTATGGAGGAAAGTTTTAAGTAAAAATAAAATAATGGACAGTTTATTTGATGATAAAAAGGCACAATGTACTTCTTTTCTAATGTGATAATGAAACACTTTTTCCCTTTCAAAAAGCTTTAAAATAATTAATAATTTATCTTCATTTAAAAACAAATTTTTGTTTTTATTTGTAAATTTTTTTTGCATAATTTAGCATTTTTTTAAAAAAAAGGATGAAAAAAAATATCAAGACATCGGGCGAAATAATGGAATGACTATAATGTTTCCTCACTATGAAGAAACATAAGTTTTATAGTAACGCATGAATAGTTTTATTATTTTTTTTAAAAGTTTCGAAATTTAAAAACATGATTATTCTATACAATGCAAGAATGTTTAAGCAGAAGTTCGTGAGGATAAATATGAAAAATTAAGTCGTCCTTATTTATATATATATACATCAAGAACTTAAATTTTGTATTAATTTTTTGGATAAAAGTTTCGGAAATACTACTAGTTATATTAATGCGTGTATACCTCACCACAATTTAATATTCTTACTTAATATAAGAAACAATATTTTTCCCACAGCGACTTATCTTTAATAAGAAATGAATTTTAAAATTGTGTAAATTTAGGTATTATAATAATTTTACTTTAATTAATTTGAAAAACTGAAAATTTGTTCATAAATTTTTTATACAGAATGGGTCCCGTTTATATTATTTTTAGTAAATTTTTACCAATTTTTCCCCATTTTCCTAATAATGATTTCTTTTTGTATTCTTAATTTTAGCATATATATATCTTAAAATGTTTTAAGCAAATTTAAAAACCACCAAAAAATCCCTATAGCTCCCTTTTTATTAAAAAAAAAGTTGTCGCAAGTAGTCGGATTGCTTTAATTGATATATAATGTTACAAAAATGTTTTTTTATAACATTTAATTAAATTTTTCTGAAAATTATCCTCCCGCAAATTAAGTATTTTGATCTATTCATTTATTGAACTGTAATAAACATATTGCAACTGGTCTTACAACAGGAATAAACAGGATAGCAACAATAAACAGGATTTTACTTTTATTATAAAATTTTCACAATAATAGGTTCTTTACAATTATCGTCACATGAAGAAGCAACGTTGCCTGGAAATGGTGATTGCTCCATAGTTTAAGGTTTACAGAAAACGGGGGTTAAGCAGTGAGAGTGAAGAGTAACGACAACTACGATGGGAAGCAATGATGGGAACGAAGAGATACGAGTACAAAGGTTATGGCAACATGCAACTGTTATATTTTGAAAAAAAAAATTAATTAAATGTACGTTTAAAATGCATATGTTTTTGGCACTAGAAGAATTGCAAATATGTAATCTAAAAGTGACAAAAATAATAGGGTTTTGCAGAAAATGTATTATTGATGATTTAGTTTTCAAATACGAATAATATAATGTTTTTCATACGTAGCTATCATTTAAAATAAAAAGCCCTGCCTTCTTACAGGAAAATAGCTCATTAAATCAAATATACATCCAGAAATATTCTTTTGAACATTTTAGTATAAAATTGTGAATTTCTTTTTATAATTGCAACTCTGAGATTTACAAAGGTATTTGCGGAGAAGCTTCATGTATTAACAAGATTAGGAAGAAAAATATAACGAATATTACAAGAAGTTATTTTTACGGTTTGTCTTAAAATTAAAGTTCAGACAACACAATTTTAACTACAAATGATTGGTATTTTTTCAAATAATTTATAGTATATATTATCGCCTTTTTTAAACAGTTAATCATTAACAGCACTATGAAACTAAATTCATGGTTTTAAATAAATAGTTGTTAGCTTTTCTTCATGAACACTAACAGAAACTGACCTTAAATTTATCAATTGTAGATTATTTAAAAACAATATAATTTCATAATGTTTCCTTACTTGTAAAATGTTTTAAGAAGTAATAGATGTTTTTGATACATTCAAGAAGTTTTGTTCACGCATCATACAGAAGCTTTACGCTTACAATGTATATTCAAGGGATTACATAACATAAAGAATCAAAACAATTTTTACGTTTTGCGTTTTCCTGGATAGTCCTACTAGAATCCAATATATTCTTTCCAAATATTCTCCGAACACTTATTTTGAAAAATGTAAAAGAAACGTACATGCGGTAACAAATAAAAAGGGCCTTTTTGTTTGCTATTTAATGCTGTTTATTATTCTTTGTAAGGTAAATATCAAATATATGTCGAGTTGCAGATTATCAGATAACGAGGTCATGTTCAGACTTTTATGTGCAAAAACTACGTGGATTTGAGCCAAATATGCAAATTACGATTTGCATTCAGGCCTTTTGTCGAAAATATGGATTAACCACTACATCAACTTTTTTATGGGAGCTACAGAATTCAGAAAACAATTCGTGCACAGAAGTTTGTATTTTTAAAAGATATGAAGACTAGAAAAGGAGCAAAATCTATCTCGCTGGAAATGTAATTGATTAAACACTAGATAAAAATGCTGCTTTCAAAACTACCATTTCATTACATATTTCATTGAAATAAAAGTATTATAGTATTATAAGACAAAGATAAACAAATGTATGTACATTTGATATGATCGTTGCAAATAAGATACATTTGAATGAGATTTAAGATTCTAATTATTGTGTGAAATGCAATCACCAAAAACTAGTATATAAAAGTACACATAGTAAAATAACTTTTGGGAAAAAATATCAATTTTTTAAACAGGGAAGTAAACTTTATAGATTGGCTTAAACTTAGTATTAGTTTTTGATTTTTATGTCAAGTTCCTTCCTGTTTTTGTTCGATTTAGCAGCAGTTTAAGGAAGGCTCTTTTTTCTGATGGTGTACATTCAAGAAAACAGCGAGTATTTTTCAAAATAACGAATTTTCTCAGACTGAAAAGCTATAGAATTCTCCATTTATAATCTAAGGAAAAACATTTAAGAAAATAATTTTGTTCTTAAGCGTTCAAAATTTATTTCATATTTTGGAAATTCAATCCCACTTGAAAAAAGTTTTTACATTATCTTAATAGTTTTATGAATATGCTATCACTAAGCTAAATATTATCATCTGAATTTTTCTCTTTACACCTACTTTTTAAAAAAATGGAAGTAAACATTATAAATTTGTATACTAAAATTAAAAAAAAATCATTTTAAATTTGTTCATAATTTTATAAAAAAAATTCTATAAAACTGTTTATTCACTAAAATTTTTTAATTAAAAATAAATGAATATAAAGTCATCAGTTTTGAAATTAATTTATAAAATAGTTTTTCAATAAAGTTTTGTTTATTGAAGCATTACAAAAATGTTTGATTAAATTAATTAGCAAGTCAAAGTTTCAGGAATTATTTTTTTACATAAGTTTGTGTTAACGAAAGAATAAGTATTTTAATTTAAAATTCTTTTTATTAACTATTCAGTATAATTAATGAAATAAAATCACGTTTACTTTAGCTAATTTCATTTAAAAGTAAATATTTTCTTAACAAATAAAAGGTGAAAAAAATATTTAACTCAGATTTTTATAATACAATATATACGTTGAATGTAAAAATACGTACCATAAACATATATATAAGAGTTAACAAAACTTTCACAATTTTTTCAGATACACTAAACAGAATGACAAATTAGAAAATGCTTCCAACTTAAAAAATTCGGAGCCATTTGAGATATTTAACTCATGAAAAAAATGTTGGAGACAATTTTCCTTCTTTCAACAAAACAAACCACAATACTTTTTTTTCAGGAATGATTGCCACCCTTCATAATTTATAAACGTATTTGAGAAAACAATTGTTACGTTCTTTCTCCTTTTTTCTCTCTTCCTTTTTAATAGGATCCTAACATAATCGATGCTCCCTCCTAGACAAAAGAGTAAATACAATTCCAAAGCCGAAGGAGGGAAAACTTTTTAAAAGATGAATATCTAAAGCTTAAAAAATGTAGCTGAAGTGTCTGGGCAACCCATTTCCAAACTACCACCCTCTTACGGAGCCCCTTCTTTTTTCTTTTATCCCCCCTTTTTTTACCACAACAGAGCGCTCTGCAGCAATTGCCAATCTATACAGGAAACAGAACCAGCGATATTGAATGAAGACAAATTGCGTATTGGCTGGCAACCACGACAAGAATAATACTGAGGAAATAAATTTAGAGTGAAGGAACACGACTAGAAACAAAAAGTTTGATCGGAAAAAGGGAACAAATAAGTAAACAAAACGAGGGAACTGCGAGCGAAAAGAGGAGGAAGAGGTAAAAAATAAAAACAATAGCGTCCTGGATTTTCAAAGTGAGGAAATAATAACCGGAGGACAAGAGTAAAAAAAATAACAACAAAGAAATAAAATAGGAGGACGACGGAAGAAAAAATGTCGGCTTCGTCAGAAACGGATTGGCGGGCACATTTTGTTTCGCTCATTAGGACTCTACACTTTCCACTAATAGCCTTATATTCCAACATTATTGTTAAAAGGAGGGATAGAGTTTTTATTTCTAGAAACTTCTGTTTCTTCTGTAGGTTCAATAAGTTTTGAACAGCAATACTCCCTGGAGAATACAGATGATACTAATATTTTCTCATTTTATAACCCTGACAGGTTCTGACAATGGATTTTGTTATATTCATTTTTATCTAAACTATGAGATAAACATGTTTACAGGAAGTAAGACATTCATTTTGCTATTAATCTTTATAAATTTAAAAATGTCTTTTTATATGTGGCGTTTAAGCACTAGTTTTACCATGATAAAGTATAATTAGTTGCAGATATAATTTTTTAAAGAAGTCTAAAAATAAATGATTTGAGGGAAAATATAAGATTAATAAGAAAAAGCACACACACACATAGCATACAGTAGATTATTATGCATTTTTAATAATAAAATAAAATTTCTGGTGAATATTAAACTGTATTTCCTTTTAGTTTAATTTTTTATACAGTGGAAAAATGTACTTATAAAATGCGTTGTTAATCAGAATGATTTATAGAATAGAAAAAATATAAGGTAAATAAGAAAAAAACGTAAAATACAGTAAAATATTATGCATTTTTAATAATGAAATAAGTAAAGTATAATGTGTGTTTTTAATAGAAAATTTTTTGATGATAGAAAACTGTATTTCCTATTTGTCCAATGTCTTACAAAAGGAAAAATTATTTATAAAATACATTATTAATATAAATGTATAGGATAAAAAACAAATATGGAATAAATAGTGAAAAATACAGCGTGCAGTAAATAATAATGCATTTAGATAAAATTTCGAATGGATATTAAGCTGTATTTCTTACTAGTCTAATTTCTTATACAATGGGTAAATATTAATAACGTACTCTATTAATAAAAATGGTTTAAATATAAATTTATGCATATAAAATAAATCATATCTTTCATTCCTTTTTGAACTATCAATTTAAGCCTTTTCTTATTGAAATACATGATGAATCATTTTGATTATGCTATGAAATACAACAAAATGCTTGAGAAAATATTGTTAAAGAAAAGAAAGACCGAGAAGATACTGAAAAAGTTACTGGTAGTATTCCTTTAACTGTCCGCGTTAAGGAAAAATATAAAAATATCTCCATGCCAGTTAATCTAACGGACAGAAACAAAGGATTATATTTTTTACGAGTGGGCTATGCCACAGAACAAGAACGTTGTCACCTGTTTTCATAGCGGACAATTCATGACACCATAAAGAACTTTGTACCCAACTAATACAGAGGATATTTGTACGAAGAAATGTTCGCAAAAAATATCTGTAAAGAAAAATTTAAGACCCAATTAAATGAGTTTTCAGCTCTTTAATGTTTTTACAATTTCTAGTTTAAACTACAAGAAATATTTATCATGAATTGTACTAACTTAATATAGAAATTGTGAAAAAAATAGATGTGGAGACAATATATTAAGACTTTTACTATGAAAAGAAACGTTTATAATTGCTCTCTATAAAGAATTTAATGCACTATTAAAGGTTATAGTTTACTTATATGAAAAAAATTTCATAAAAAGAAAGCAAGAAAAAATATCTTTTCTTTTAAAGAATTAAAAAAATGTTTTTAGTCAAAAATAAATCATAAATCCAGTTTTAAATTTAGGGAATATTTATAAAACACATTAAAACCTCTTTTGATTTAATGTCTTAATAATTTAGAAATTTTTATTTAACATTTTTGTTCTTTTAGAAAAATAAAATAATTGCTACACAAAAAAATAACTGAAATTTTTTTGATTATCTGAAAATTTTTAGAATTCTAAATAAATACAGTTTGTGACAAAAACAATTTATTTATGAGGCTTATTTAAATTTGTTTAGTACATTATGTAGAATCTTATATGCAAAACTCTTTCAGTAGTGCATTTCTTGATTGACTTGCATTCAACAAAGTAAGAGACCCCTCAGACATATTACAGAAATTTATTTCTTTTATATGTGTTGAGAATATAATGCATCAAAAAGGTTCTGATTACTGTTGACTTCTAGTATCTAAAATCAAATAAATGTAAGAAAAATTGTTAACTATAAAAACTATATAAACTAACTAACTGTATAAACTATAAAAACACACTATAAAAGGAATACATAAAATATGTGATTATTTTCGAATAGGAAGAAATAGAGCCGATCCACATAAAAAAGAAATGTTATACTTGTAAAGAGAAAATTTGAAATTGTAGACCTTCCAAGGCTCGCGTAATCATTGATTGTTAGAATTTATTGAATCTGACAACTGATAGGCGAAAAATGAGAATCATGTTAGATCTTAACTACAGCAAAAGTTAGAGCCTCCTTTTTTGGCCCTAAACTCAATAGAAATATGAATAATAGAACTGAAACAGAATTTGTTTCAGTTTACAAGAGAAATATTCACCTGATATGAATTAGAATAACAAATATGTGATGAAAATACTTGTCATACTGTAGATATAGCATACATCATTTCAGCATGAACATGTTCCTCCAGAAAAATTTATTATTTTTTGAAGTAAAATAATGGTTGCTTAGAAAAGAGAACTTGACTTAAAATTTCCTTGCCAAACTTGAAGGGTTGAAATAAAACTTCCGTCAAAATTCAAGCGTATGTAGCAGTATATTTCTTTAATTCATACACATGCATACAAATACCTCCCTTACCTACACAGAAAAGGGTAAGAAAATCAAAAGGAAATTCAAATGATTTATGTTTTAAAAATAATAGTAAAGAAGTTGCTTTTTTTTCATGAACCTCAAAGCATTTGAATACTTCATTGTTTCTAATTTAGATTCTTATTTCACAGGATTAGATAAAATGAATTTCTTTATGACATTATATTGATGAAAGAGCTAATTATTTCTCATTAGACTATTACATCAAATTCCAGATTTGTTTTCTGTACTTAAATATTCATACACACACACACACAAAGAAAATATTTACTTAAATGTAAACTAAACGTTATGTATATGGTAGGAGGGATAACTAAAAATAATAAACAAAAAATTATGCATTCTTTTTCTATATGTGTGGTTAATAATTACTATCCTAATTTTATTTACCATAAATTATAAGAAAACATTCAATTGTCAGAATATGCCAAAAATAGTAACCAACTTAAAAATTGCATCATTAAGTTGCATCTCTCCTAGAGACAGAACCTTAAAAATATCAAAATGTAGAATTTAGAATTTTAAAATCTTAATGTTTATAATAATATTTATTTCTATTAATTACTAATGAGTTTATAGAGTCGATTTTAATGCTAAATGATGTGCCATAAAAAATAACGCTCCTAAACAAAAAATCTCCCTTACTAAAATATTTCTAACAGAAATAACTTCATAAATATTTTTGTTAAACAAATAATTTGTGTAAAAATAAGGAAAACAGCTTCAGTTAAATAAAAAAATTTCTGTATCATATTGATAACTACTGATAAATCTTTTCTAAGGCTATGAAGAAAATGTGGTATTCTGGTAAAAAACGCGTGGACTTTGTGACCATTGAGTTTCCTATTGGAGTTAAGATTTCGCCTACAATTGTCGGAGGGAATAACAGGGAATGCATAATTTTAAATCTATTTCAGCCTGTAAAGTCCGTTATTCTAACGCTTATAGATGAATTATCAACACAGATGCCTCACTTAACATCTGATCTGGACTTATAACTGTTAGTTTCTCAATTTATTTGAATAATAACTAACATTTATTATTCAAATAAATTGGGAAACTAACAGTTATAAGTCCAGATCAGACGTTAAGCGCAACTATTATTTACCATCCTTATATTTTTATAATGTAATAATTTTTTGGGTTTTTTTCTGTTCTTTCGTGTTACCTCTTTTTCTGTCACTTAGAAGTATTCCTTGCCTTGAATATGGAAGAATTGTATATTGAAAAATTCACTTATGAAATATAAAAAAAAAAAATTCATCTTTTCAGAAGTATCCTTTTTTAAAAAAAAAAAGAGTTGTGTCTTAATAAAGTTATTTAATGCAAATTCAACATTATTAAAGTACCTTTTTGGACAAGTATACTCCTGATACATCAATTTTTAAAAATATTCTGAATTGCATACAAATAAAAAATTATCTGATTTCTGACCACACAGAAAGCCTAATAATTACAAAAAGTTTTACAAATATTGTTTAGAATATGATTATCCTGCAACTTTATATATGTATCTTATATAATTATAAAAACTAAAAATTGTGAATAATAAATTATCGTATAATTCACATTCTTCACTTTTACCATCTACATTCGCTATTGCTTGAATTCTACTAGTTTCAAGATTGTCTTACAGATGGCGCCATAGATATAGACAACTTTTGATTTACTGTCTTCCAAGACAAACAAATGTGCAAATGTAGCTTACATAGTTAACTGTTTATGTTTTTTACTTTAAGTATATGAAATTTTTGCAAACTGTTTATGTTTTTTACTTTAAGTATATGAAATTTTTGCTAAGTTCTTGAAATTATGTTTGCTCTTCTTAAGTGTATCATTTTGCAATTAATTCCATTTATACACTAGTCATTCTTTTTAACTTAAATGTTAAAAATCATAATGTCTGATTACGCAATTTTATTTTAAGCCTACATTTTCAGTCTTGGTTCACTTTTTTCAAATTTTTTCTTGCATTATTATGTACAAATTTTCTGCTTAAGGAGAAGTTTAGAAACCAATAAAGCAAGCTTAAATCTATTTCACTCCCCTAAGTCTGTGACTGTTTTAGAAAAAATAATAGTTTTCCATTTTGATCAATTAACTTTTTGACGAGTCAGAAATCATTCACAAGCCCAAATGCTCCATCTCTGGGCTAATATAATTTACTTCTTGTACGTAGACGCTCTTCTAGCATTAAATTATATACATATTTATGTTCTATAAAAAAAAGAACATTACGATAGATTCCTGTGCATTGATGCACACTAGATCTGACGCAGCCGAATGATCCCCTCTCCTGTGGTTTCCGTTCCTCCGCCAGAGAGAAACCGTACAAGTATTGTGTCTGGTGGCGTCATCTAGCCATCGGGACATTGCCATTAGTTAAACTTTTATTTTATTTTTTGGTTTTCAGTTCTAGGATTTCACCTTTCTTCGTTATGTAGATTATTTAATTTGTCCATCATTTCTTTATACATATAATGTATATGAATTAATATATATTTATTATATTAATTCATATACTTTATATATATATATATATTTAAGTGTATATGCATTAATCACAATTCTATAAATAAACAAAAATTTGAAATTATAAGAATCATAGAATACAAAATCCCATTTCAAAATATCAAAGACAAATATAAAAATTAATAAAATATCAGCGTTTTAAAAATGAATTAAAAATTTATAAAATGAAAATTTATAAATTATTTAAGTGCAACTTCGGAGTTAGGACCGATAAATGGGGTTAAACTAGTTTAATGGTGCCAACCTTCCCTCTATTGCAACTTGGTGAACCAATCTGGAAATATCCAAATTCTCAAAAATTTAAAAAATTATGACTTAAAAATATTAAGCTGATTGACATCATTTCTGAGAGATATTATAACATAAAAATATTAAAATTCTGAAACAATGAAATGCACAAATATTACTGAACCACCAAACATCAAAGATAATGTACCCATCTTCAAAATAAAGTACAAAAAAAAAATCTTACCAAAATATCTAACATTTGAAAGTTTAAATTAAGAACCCAGTATATTCACTTATGAAATACATCAAAACGCCAACACATAATTATCTCAATATCCAAACAGCTGAACACGCAACAAATCCTTAAGTCATCAAAAGCTCACCCAAGAGCATCCCAACAAGGCATCAAATTGAAGAATGGTATAAAATTACTGAATATTTTTTTCAACACTCCTACAACATACACGATTCCTACAATACTCACAATTCCTACAATCTCCAAAAGATCCAAACCTTCATATCAGAATTTAAATACTTGATATTAGATGCAAACCAGAGTTTACTCAAAAAGGTTTTTGATTGGTTATTGGTTGATTGGTCATTAAAATTAATTTTTTAAAAATATAGATGTTTAAATATTGGTCTATGTGTACACTAAAATGTAAACTGTGTGGGTGGGGTATACACATATCCTTCCCAGCTGGACCACTAACAAGTTGACTTTGTAGATCTAATGCTGTGGAGTGGATTTGTAAGTGTCTTAAAGTCTATCGTGGAACCCGTCACAATTTTCCAATTTTATGAGTTGAAAAATATTTTTTAGAAATTTTTATGATGTATGTATGTTTTCAAGAAATTGATGGGATAATCACTCTGTATACAATAAAATAAATTTCTGAATGTTCTTGAATTTATCAATATTAAGAGTAGTTAAGTTATTATTTCCCATAAAAAAATTTAAAATTATGTTTTTAAATATTGATATGTGTGTAAACAACTATTCCAGTTTGTGATCTTCATAAAATTAAAGTTAAATGCATCTCTTTTATCATAAATGTTACTGTATAGCTTGTTATCAATGATATGTAAATATAAATCCAAAAATTCAACCTTGTACGAATTAAAATTTGTCTGTATCAATTTTAGGTAATACAGATAAAAATCAATGCTAGGTTTAAATTCCCTGTCGACAATTCCCAATAACAATCAGATAACCAATGTATCTCAATAAAAGGTATGATGAATCGTTTCTCTGCGACTTGATTCATAATGATGTAGATACAAATTTACGAGACTATTACTGGCAGGACCACCTTGAGGTAAGCCTTTGATTTGTTTATAAAGTTTGTTATCAAAAATAATAAAGTTCTCTTTTATTACATACCTAATTAGTGTGTTGAGCCTCTTAAAATTAATATAATTATCCGAGCCATATTTCCTATATGTATCGGAAAGTAATTGAATCATATCTTCTATTTCTATCGAGTTAAATAAATTTTCAAAATCGTCTTCAGTTTTTGTATATTACAAAAATATACAAAAAATAGTTATAAACCTAAGATAACTATAGTCATGATAGAATAGTCTTAGCCACAGTAGTACTAGAGCAAACTCCTGGCCTTAGGAACCAGGATTGCAGGTTTAAACAAAGTTTTTCGGCCAGCCAACCTTCACCTGAATTTCCCAATACTCTGGGCCATAGGAAAAGCAAGATTTCTAGAGAAGTTTAACTATTATTATAAATATAAAACCATAATGTATTAATGTAAAACGATAATATTATAGCCTATAATAGTTACTAAAATATTTTAAAATCAAAGTTAAAACAATTAGATAAAGACTTACCACGTGAGTACAGCAGAAAACATTTCCCGGGCAATAGAAAAGTCAATAACAGTAACGCATAAAATTATTAAGCTTTAATAAACTAACATTAAGACGATTTATATACACCTTTAAAAACTCTAAATTTTGTTTTAAAATTTGTAGAAAATAAAAGTACCACCCAGACATATACAATTAATTTTAAATAAAATATATTATTGTTAATTTACTTAGCTAGAGGCGCCATCTATCGATTAACTGTACAACTAATAACTTATTTTTTATTTAACTGTTAGGTAACATTTTATAAAGTTAGCAAGGTATCCATGTTTCATACAGTTATATATATATATATATATCGTATTTACTCGAATCTAAGCTGCACTTTTTTTCAGTGTTAATGTTTTTAAAAATCGGGTGCGGCTTAGAATCGAAGGCAAAACATTTGTTAGAGAGAGGTGGGGGGAATGAATTTCCATCTTTTCAAAAAGAAAAATGTAACCGTCCATTCTGGCCTCTTGTATTGATGACTTATCCAATACGCAATTTATCTCCAGTATTCAGTCTATACTCAACATGATTGTCTGCTCGTATTTAAGAATTTTTTTTTTTTGTACACGCGTTTTCTTTTAATCACTTAAACATAAAAGATATCAATAATAGCATCAAGACAAGTTCACTATGACGCAAGTATGAAAAGGGAGGCAATTTTATAAGCAGAAAAAAATGGAAACAGAGCAGCGTCTACTGAAAATTTGACATGGCAGAAACAAATATACGTTATTGGCGTAAACAAAATAATATTTTTTGCTTGTAAGTTCTCAACAGTCTTTAATATAATTCTTTAACATTCTTCTATAATACATTCTTTTAAAAAATGTTGCATAAAAATGTATTAGATGGCGAGGAAGACGACATCGTGGGGGAAAATGGCGACGAAGGCACTAATTCCGAAGTCTGCTGTGACAATGTGAGTGACGAATAATTTTCAAAACATGATCTTGACGTTTATTGTAATTATAGGTTATGAATGCGTTTGAAAGAGAGTTTTTAATACTGGTAAAATAAATTAATCATTGACTTTTAATTATTTCTCATTAAAAATAATTTTTTTTTTTAAAAAAAAAAGGATGTTGATGAAAATTTTACACAATTTTTTTATTTTTTACTCAAAAACGTGAAGCGAATTTGGGGTGCGGTTTAGAATCGATGAAAACATTTTATTCACAAAAACGTTTTGAGAATTTGAGGTGTGGTTTATATTCGAGACGGCTTAGATTCGAGTAAATACGGTATACATAATATGCATATATCCCCGATTTTTAGTGAAAAATAAGGATTAACAAAAACCAATAAATTAAAAGAATTGCTCTGACCAAAACTTGGAAAATTTTATACTAATTAAATCATTTAATAAGAGAAAATAATTTAATGCTATAAGTATAGATAACTGGTGACATTCTTTAAAGTAAAAATCTCCTTTTGCAAGTATTTCCTAACCCTTCAGAATATATGACTAGAAAAACAACAAAAAGTTTTCTCTTAATTGCTTGACAGAAACGTGCCTTACATGCTTCCTCGAAGTTCTAATTGCTTGACAGAGACGTAGTGACGGGCTCATGCTCAATATTTTGATTTCAGCCCCGGTTTAAGAAAGTTTTCTTTTAAAAAGAACGGCTACAATTGTTTCACATACATTTTGTAGTTAGAAAGTTTAGTTTCAATTGGTGGACCACAGATGTCTTATAGGGCACCGGGTCTTAAAGGATTCACTGAAATCAAAATCGATGCCATTTTGAGAAGAGAAAAATATCCGTAAACCAGAAAGATTTGAAACACACATATTCGTAGATTAAAAAGATCTTTTAACAAGTCTTGTCAATATTTGGGAAAGTGGAACAAATAATCTTTCGATTTATTTTTGAGCTTATCTTAGAGCTAAAATGGAGCTTTTTATTATTTTGCTATAAAAGAATTGGGTTAATATTGCTAACATCATTTGAAAGAAATAAAATCATTAAGCCTTCTTTTTTCACAACTGCATCCATTTAATAAAATTGGCCTTTTCGGCTCTTATAGGAAAAAATGTAGCAATTATAAGAATAATTTGTCTTCGGGCATGTTTATTGACTAAATTAGTTCCATAGAAAAACTACACTATTTTTTTTACATTTGATTGAAGTTATGATATGACTGTAGTTGCGATATAATGATTCTAATATACAGAATTCTTAAGAAAATCATATAACTGACTGTTTTCCCGAAAGTTATTTTTTTGTACATGGTTTTCTTTATATAACGTTAAGATACAAGAAAACACTTAATTGCTACCTTTATGTGATACCATTAACTGTTTTATACGCTTCTTATATTAGAAATAATGAAGTGTATCTATTTTATTTTCTCAAGAGATACATATAGATTTATTCTCTTGCTAAAAACTCCAATTTATTGAGTCCAACAAAAATAGCATCAGTTTTCAGAAAAACATATACATTAGTACAAAATTTAACTTAAACGTTTTTAATCGCAGATGTTAAAAATATAATAATTTTGGTTAATGTTCTTTTGCAAGGAATCACAAACATTGTTTACAAACGTTACCCTGTGAATGCTACAAATGCTACATAAATTTGCCCCCAATTATACATTTACTTAGATCAGATACCCGGAATTTATATATCTTTAAAAACTCATTGCTAATTAATGTTGTTTGAAAATAAAAATAGATGGAAATCTGAACTTAGAATAATATATTAATCAACTTTTTCTTACAAATGTTTTAACAAGGATTCGCTGACTAATTTCTCCTTCTCTTTCTTTTACTGTTGGAACATTTAAATATTTTTCATCAAAGCATTCGATAATCAAATAACTCATCTGAAATATTTTTTTTTATATTTTCGAATAATTAAGACAACTGGAGATCAATAAAACTTCTTTTAATCCTCGTGTTATAGTTAAATTTTTTGAGAAAATTTTTGAATTATTTTTTCTTCACATTATTTATGAAACTCACCATAGTTATAATTAACCATAGTAAGACTTAATATTTTAAGAGTACCTTTCATCATCCATTTAGCTAAAGAATATATATCATTCCTTCCATATTATGTTATTATTTCTTTCTATATTAAGGCATCTTCCTTCTTTAAATACGGATTTTAGGATTTGTTTTTTGTAATTGCTTAGCTCAAAAGATAAAATGATATAATAAAGAGTAACTATGCATTACCAAGCCTTTCTGTATCACATTTACCGGATATGAACCACTTACCGTATACTGAACATATACCTTTTATCGGAAAATTTAAACCTATTAAATTCTACATTTCATCTATATTCTATGAAACAGTATGTATATATATTTGAGTTTCTGATTTAGGTATTAGTAAACTGTTGTAAATTTGTTAATTGCTTGAATTTGCATTGTGTGAGAATCCCTTCCCCATAATATGTCGACTTTAAAATCTATATCGTGGTTTTGTTTCGAATTGCAAGTTTTAAATATTTATGTTATTTTTTCGTGTGAAATAATTCTCTTGAGATGTTCAGAACCATCCATTTAAGTGTTTTTAAATTGTTCAGATTGTTTAACTTTCATTTGCTATGTGATATTCTTGCTTTCAGTTGTCAAATAAATAAATTCAAAAGAGTTTTGAATAATTAGGTATAAATAACTTGTTATTGTGTACCGAAATAAACAAAATTTTATACCACTAAACATTGCCCTGCGATAGAGGATTATAAAGGTGCCTACTGCAATGTTAAATAACTGTTTCAACATTATTAAAAAACATGTTTGATTACTGCAAAATTGTAGACAATTATTATTCTATGCACTCATACGCACAGTTGAATTAATGGTGAGTATGTTAGCGACTATACGTTTATTACTAGTTATATACAATGTGTTCACTAAAGTTTCGAAAGTTTATAAACGACAAGAGCTATAGTCGTTAAAGTTGGGTCTAAGTATAGTAAAGTTGATATGTGCGCTAACAAAAATTTTGCTAATAGCACCACCTGGTAGATAAATTTGGAGTTAGCATTCCTATCTCCAAAACAGTACAAGATACATAAAAACAGTCTATTACAATGTTTTTCAGCATCATCGGGGATTTTTTGCTAAAACATCTTGTGCACAAAAATGGTATAGATGAAAAGCACAAAGAATACATGTGTTTGCTAGCATTGAATAAAACTGCACTTTCCGGAAATGAGGAACATTTATTTGTCAAGCTAAAAATGGTATCCTTCAGCAACAATACATATCTAGACACGGGTTTGCACTTCCGGCTGCACTTTCTCCAACATAACACGCGACACGCTGGCCCAAACATCCGTAATACGGTATTGAAGATGCTGCTGTATTGTTGGAGGGGTTGCATATACTCTTTTTATGTACCCCCACAGAAAAAAGTTCAACGGGTTCAGCTAAGGTGACCGTGCACGCCATTTAAAGCAACCATCAAACCTTATCTTGTTGCTGGAATATATCTCGAATGTACTGAGTTTCACTCAATACCTTATATGGCGGGGCACCGTCGTGTTGGAACCATACAATCCTGATTTCACTCACCGGCAAATCGGATAGTATGTTTTTCAGTAAAGACAAGTTTGGGGACCACGCTAATGCACCCTCGTAAAATACAGGGCAAATCAGTCTGTTTTTGACTATTCCTCACTATACATTTATCGACCAAAGAACTTGATTTCGAACTTCGACAGCACATGTAGGATTATTCAGCGACTTGAAATGGATGTTTTGCTTATTGCGCATAGTATTACGTGCTAAGCATGCCTCATCCTTTCATATGATGTCGGCAAGAAACGTTGAATGGACCCTAAGTGGTTCATAATGAAGTTGCGCCAATCATAAAGTCATGCGTGTGACATTTTCTTTTTTCGTGCGCGTTGTGTCACGTTCCAATTTTGAGAATTATAAACCAATTAAATATGCATCGTAAGCCTTCTATTTTTAATATTACCCTACAGAAGGTGTTTTCGTTTACTAAACTGATGATGCTGAACAACTTTGTGATTGGCTTTTTTCATGTATATTGTACTGTTTTTTAGATAAGAACGATAACATTAAAGTTATACCCGTCAGGTGACACTGTTAGCAGATTTTTTTGTGTAGCGCATGCCAACTTTACTATACCTAGATCCCACTTTTATAACTATAGCTCTTGCTGCTCAAAAAGTTATTGGGTGACAACGAACTTTAGCGGGCACATTGCATATACGAAGGATGATCAGAAAAAAAAGGTGACAAGCCGCAGCATTTGAAAACTACATATTGTGGAGAAATTTCGTTTCTCCAGAGTGGAGAAACGAATGATGATTCACTATTTACGGGTAAATAGTGAAAGTTCCCAGACGGTTCAAGATGATTGAAATGGCAAGACGCATAGGAAACTGGTCTCATTTGGCAGTACGAGCCGTGATTCGAATTTTATGGGCAAAGAATGTGTCCACATCTGACATGCAGTCAAATCGTGGAAGTTTATGGTGAAGAAGCATTGAACAGACAACATGTAGCGAAATGATGTCCCTTTTTTCAATCAGGCAGATAGGATATCGAAAACCGCAATATGGCAAGAAGCGACCAACTAAGCTCTTAAACGACAGAAATCAACACGGCACGAATTGAAAAAATGATTCAAAATCTGTGTGGAATCTTGTTAGAGCTCGGACTGAGCTATGGTAGCGTGCAGCATATTGTTTCTGATGTGCTGTGATTTTCCAATACAGTGCTGGCTCACTAGACAGAGACCGGATTTTTACAAAGACGGGTTAAACAAGTTTGTTCTGCCTAAATAGACTAGGTGATTAAGTCGAAAAGTGATAGGCATATATGCCTTTTAATTCTCTTTTGTATGTTCTGTCTATTGTTAACAAATGTTGTTTCCTTATTCGACATGTAACGTTTTTTATCACCCCTCGTATTTATATATATATATAAAAAAATAGTGATCTAATTTGATTTTGAGCTTATTTTTTATTAACGTCACATTCTTAAGGAAGTGAAGGTTTTTGTTAACAGGCCTCGTAATTATAAACCTCGCCCAAGTGACGAAAGTGACCCCCTGAGCTGGTAACACGCTCTTCATACTTTCACACCACGCCAACATCATGATGATTTTGAGCCGCGACAGATTTAATGTGCATCAACCCTTTTGCAATTATAAAGTAATGCAGGACATTGTAATTTAGCCAAAATAATACATAAACAAATTTTTATGCTTAGTGTTAAAGCTGCAGAGTTAAACAAGGTTTCAAAGCACCAATCTTCCATTCATTTGCCTATATTAGTGGACAAAAAAAACTTAGGAGAAAATAGAGTTGAAAATAAAGTGAAATTTTTTAATAAATATAAAAGTGGAATATCAATTTGTAATGAAAATTTAAGAAAATATATTATTCAAAAATAACTATTTGATTAATCTACTTGTAATTTGAACAAACACAAAAGAGAGAAACCACAGTGTTGTATATTTGTTCTTGACGGATTATAAATAGTCTTTAAAGCAATCAGCAACATATTATACGCAGAAAATATGAAAAAAAAATAGATAAAGCATTAATAAATACATTTTTTTAAAAGTGAAAAATATGAAATATAAAAACATATTAAATCGGGTAATTATTATTGCAAGTTAATTGGTATAGCCACATCTATTATTAAATAAAATATATTCAAATGTAAATTAAATCAAATTAATGCTAAACTTACTACAAATGCATAATTCAAGAAATTAAATACTGGTACTATGTTCTAAGCTGTATTTCATAAAAGTTTTTTTCTGAAAATTTCTAATGTTCTCACATTTTTTTAAAACAAATAATAAATATGCATATTAGTACTGTATATATGAATATTATGTTCCCTGAAGGGAGTAATAATGTTACATAAAACGTATTTTCTTCCTTTATCATGCTTAATAAACTGTAATTCATGATCAAACTACTATATAATGTTGTATATTGGATTCTGTTGTTTGTTGCTAACTTTTAGCTTTAAACAAAGTCAAACTTTAAGGGAAGTTGAAATATACGTAAAGAAATAATATTTATTTTATTTTTTTATATAACAACATATTCGAAAATAAAATGTTTTGCGGGATTACGAGAAATGAGAAAAAGCTGCTTAAGTAATCACAATAAGTATTGAAATGGGCCTCCTTCAGCATCTAAGCAGTGTCTAGTAAATGATTGATGTATCCTTTCGAAGATACCAGAACAGTAGCATCAGCGACAAAAAGGTTTTCAAAGAGGTTCTCACAAAAGTGAATCTAAGTCTCCCAGATGAGTGCTTTGAGGTGTTCCCATTAGAAAAAAACCAATACCTTATAAATCGGTGAACATGGAGGCCAAGCGACTTGTTCACCTTATCCGATCGATCGAAGGAAAAATGTGCTGTAATGGTAATTACATACAATAATGTTGAAATGGACTAGAACCCCATCACGTGGAAACCACTTTGTATTTTAAATAGCAACTGGAGAATTATAAATAATTCCAGAAATACATTTTTCAGGAATGTGCAATACATCGTGCCGTTGAGCCAATGCGATAGAAAGTAGAGGCCACTTAAAAAATTCCCAACACCCGGGCAAATCTTAGCAAAGAAACACTTCTGGAAAACCTGTGGGCATATAGCGTTTTTAGAAGTAGTCCACAGATGGGAACCTTGTAAATTAAAAAACCCCATCACCTTTAAAGGCAGCTTTATCTGTGAAAATATATTTACAGAGTTGGTCGGAGTCGGTATACTCTGTTGCAAAAACCAATGGCAGAATCATTTCGGTCTTACACTGCTGTATAAAAGATGCCTTTATGTATATTGTACCTTGCCTTAAAGTTTGGTCAATGACTTCATATATTCATGTATACTTGAATACATATATATGGATGTGTATTTATCTATATTGTTTTCGTTTTACTAGGGATATCTTTCCAGTAGAATACGTCTGGTAGTCCTTATCAGTCTTCTTGATGGTTTTTATATTCATAAAGCTTTCTCATTCCTGTTTTATTGTTTCTGTTCATAACTGTTCTGGAGAATGAGAATATTTAGAATTTGGGGTCATTTAATTTATTTTCTCTTACTTTTGAATGTCTTTACTTTTTGAAGTTTATGATGTAACTCCAAAGTTTCATCTACTAATTCTGGAGATTTCGTACTACAAGACTTTCTCGGACCCGACGCGTACCTGGGTGTAACAGCCACTATCAGAATTACACACAGAAATACGTAACTAAACTATTTATTTATCAATTAGCTCAAGGTATGAAGGGAAGATCAGCTTCTAAAGTCAAACCTAAATAATTTAACTTTTATTTATTTGTTATTTGTAGAATGGGATGCAAGGTCCTAACATGATCCCCTTAAGAAGGGCCACTAAGAAAGTTCAGAATAATACTTTTAGGAGCTCGAATCTCATCGTACTCAGTAGATAATCTTTCCGGGCAATAATTCATTAGACCAAAAATCTCTTGTATCTGTGATATATTTCGAAAGTAGCATTATATTTTTTCTCTAGATGCACTTTTTTAATCATTTTATATACAAGTAATATTATATATCTGCATATCACATTTTTACAATAAGTGAGTGAGTGAATACTAACGTCGCACTGTTCAGCTACTCGAGGGCTTAATTCCACTTTAAGAAGGTTAAAAACTTTCAAAACCCTTTAAGGCTAAGCAGTAAACTTTTTCAAAACATTTTTTTGAAGACACTAAAAATAATTTATGTTTTAAATTTATATTATATTATTAAGTTGATTTTGAAAAGCTAACAGTCAATTTGACCAGCCATTATCTTACAATTTTTAAAAAATAAAATTTTTTGATGTTCTTTAAATTTTTATAAAATGCTCAATTTTTAAATTTTTAAAGTCATTTCAAATGATTTATATTTTTTAGATTATTTCTAACAAAAGTTAGCATGGATTTAAAAATCTCTTCACTCGTTGATTTTTAATAATTATTTTTCTAGCTAAATTTGAAAAAAATATAAAATTTTTTAAAATATTAACTTAAGCATTTTTTAAAAGTAACTAGAGATCTAAGCCCTGAATCCAAACAAAGTTTTATTAAACATACTTTTAGGAGAATCTACAAAAAATTTCAAGACTCTATCTTGAATAGAAAAAGGCCTTAGGGATTAAAATACACCTACATACTCAAAATTAAAGTCCAAGAAAAACGCATTTAAAGCTTTTTAAGGAATAAAACAAAAACTAAATATGAGTGTAAGGTTATAATTTTTTAATATATTTTCCAACTTATGTTGTATATCAGAACACTACTTCAATTAATTATGACTGAAAACATTTTTTAAAATTCAAAATATGTTTTTGCATAACATTGGCAATGTTCGTTACGACAACAGGTTATTCCGTCTAATCTTAACAAAATATTTTCATAAAAGTTTTGAAACACAATGCATTTATGTACAACATAACAATGATACTAACTTAAGCTACATATCACCAGGTTTGTACTTAAAATTTAATTTTTTTTTGTTTAAATAGGGGAAGTTTAGCTAGCTTTAAAGTCGCCCAACAAGAACCCAAAAACCATAATATGGTACTATTATATGTTTACTATAATGTAGTTTGGCACATCATGGAAATATTCAGTTTTATCTCCAATACTTGTAGTCAAAATTCTCGTATTCGGAAGTTTTATTGCAGTATTAGTGAAGGGCGTTTTTAGATATATCATTCTCAGTAGTATTCCATCTATTACAAATGTTGTTTCTCATAGCAACCTGAGAAAGTTTTAGTCGTGGCATTTTTTCAACAGGAAAAAAATTAATGAAAAAGCTTCTAAGCTATATAAACTATTTTTTAAAACACAAATTGGCCTTGAAATCAAGCTTAATTAAGTAATTATGAGAACTCAAAAAACTCAAAACATAATCAAAAGCAAAAATGATTTTAGTAATGAAAATTGAAAATAATAACCATTTCTCAAACTGGAAGAGTTGTTTATGCTCAAAAATATTTTAGTTAATTAAATTTAAGAAGGAAAAATATTTTAAAATGGAATCGAAACCAAAACCTAAGCTCAGAAAACTTCAAATATCTTAAAAACTAATTTATTAGAAGATCTGAAAATTGGTGACAAGCTTCCCAATAAAATAAACACAAAAAATTGAAAAAAAAAAGATCTTTTTTAAATTTATAGGGTACTGTAAAGTCTTAAGAAATCCAAGTTAATTTAAGAGGAAAACAGTGTGAAATAGCTCATTCCACGTTCTTAATAAAAAGTAGGGATTGCATTTTGAATTCCGATATTTGGTAACTATATGCATTGATAAACATATTGGCGAGAACATCACATAGGATCATTTGTAAAACCCGTGATTCTCAGAATTTACTGAATGGAGTTCTTCAGCTTATGAGATTTCATTATATATTTTTTAAAAAGATACTTTAGAATTGAACTTGAACTTTATTTCACCAAAAATGAATTTTTTATAATTTTATTTAGTTTAACAGGGAACTGAATTTTTAAGATATAATTTCAAATCTGAAAATTTGCTTATTTGTTGCAACGCTTTTATTACTGCCTTTATCTCAAAATTAAAAAGAAAAGTATTTTATTGTCGTAGATTTCATGAAAAAATTAATTTTAACTGCCCAACTTTTTTATTATGTATAATTAATAATTCTTCAATATCTTTTTTTATCAGATGCCGCTAATGAATTCTTCCGTTTATAGTTTGTACGTTCTTTGTAAAAATTTAAATGCTTATGGCTTTTTTAGACAATTTCATTATTAGAAATATTATACTATATTTATTAAATGTGCAAATTTTTGTAATGGTGTTTTTTTTGCTCCAAATTTACTACATTTTGAATTTTTTAGACTTTGATAACATGTGCGTTTTATAATTGGAATTCTGTTGGTATTGCACAGTTAGAACCAAATGATCCCCGAAGTTTAAAAATTACAAGGAATCCAGTACTAAAGAAAAATGTCCTAGACAATTACCTTATATATAAACAACTGCTATCTTATACAAAAATTAGATAGTAAGTTTCATTAGTCCCAAGACATAAATACGGGAATATCAGTTAATTTTACTGAAAAAAATCTTATATTCCACGAATTATTCCTTGAAAATTAATGTATTAAGAAGTTAGATTTGTTTTTGAAGTTAGACTTTCGGCGTTGATAATGAAATAATATTAGAAGAAAGGAAAAAATGTATTTTTGTTTCAATTTAGTATTATTTACGCTTTTCTGGTATGTAATGTGCTTAGCAATAACTCATTCTCAACCTGAACGAAAATAGAATGAGCTAAATTAATCTTAATGTACTTATGATTACTTACTCAAGATAATTATGGTCGACACTTATGAATCTAGAACTTAGTCTTTCTAAATCAGTATTCCCTCATGTAAGCGAATTCAAGAACAGTGGAAAAGAGTAATTGTCTAGAACATTTTTCTTTAGCTCGCGAGTCCAGAGAATTGTGAAACTTCATGGGTCGTTGATTCGAGCTTGTTGCATCTGTGGGTGGGCGAAAAATTGTAATGACCAAAGGAATGAAAGAGAGATTTGTGAGAAAAGTTTGTAACTAAGAATCTATTTCTTCTTTGAATAATTAATGAACCAATATAGTTAGAATATTAATTAAAGTAAATTCATTATCAATACTTTACAATAGATATACAGGCATAAACTAAAGCGTAATACCTAAGCAACTAAGACATTTATCAGCATACAGCTATAAAATTATAGAAAATAAATTTTCTGCGATTGGTCAATTAACAGAAAGATGCTGCATATACAAATATCAGGGACATGACTTGAGAAGCAACGTAAAGAAACCCACAAAACAAGTGCAGTCAGTCCATACAGTACAATACAGCTTTAAAGGTTGCCCGCCTAGTAAGCCCAAGGTTGCAGAAATCGATCCCGGCTGGAGTCGATAGATTTTCTGGATGCAAAAATTGTAGGCACGCATGTGATATAATTATGTGGCATGTTACACTCTCGGAAAAACTAAATCACGGCAATGTTTAGAATTCGACGAGAGCTAGAATTAAAATTAATTCAAGCTTCAAAATTTGGTAGGGAGAACCACCACTTGATGGGGCCCCCACTGAAATGGTTCTCACATTTGGGGAACTTGTATTATCAGCAAAGGAAAACTTGCCAAACGGCAGCCCATTAAAAATATGGAAAATGAAAGGAACATTTCCAGACATTCACTGAAGATTAAAGTGAGATTATATGCGAAACATGGCTACGCGGAACCTACTTTACAGGAAATAGAATGATCACAAAATTTGAAAAAAGGGATGTAGTTTGATGAGTGCTGCGAAGAATTTGGAATTTGCAAAAGTATA
>BMAO01021912.1:0-25128 GCA_019973975.1 Trichonephila clavata
TTTCACTGAGTCTTTTTAATAAAATATTGGATACTTTGAATTAAAGAACTAGTTTCAATGCAATCATGCAAGAGAATTTATTCCAAACTTTCTATTCACTAGTCAAAATGTCGCAAAACATTTGCAGCAGAAATTGTGATCTTCAAATCTTTAACTCGATACTTCAAAAAATATATATATATATTCCAGAAGTTTAAAAAAAAATCTTACCTTAACTACAAAAAAAGAAACAAAAAGATTTCGTAGGATTATTCAATGCATCCATGAACCTGGCATGAAAGGAAATTGAAAATTCTGTTTGCAGACTAACAGCAAATATAAGAAAGCACATAATTTTCAATGATTTTTTTTCATTGGAATTCTGTTTAAAGAAAAAAAACATATTGGTAATGTAATTCTAATTTTTATAATATTTATATTCAAAGATATATCAATGTCTATGTCAAATATTTGCTATTAAATGTACATTCATGTTGAATTATACAAAATTGATTTTAAAATAGTTAAAACAAATATTAAGGGTTCAAATATGTTTAAATGAAAATACACTGGGAAAAATTCGAATTATCTTCTGCAAAAATTCATTTTGAAATTCCATTCAAATTTTGAAATCATACTTTGTGACTCCTTTCAATTTTTCTAAGAGCTAATATATTTATTATAAGAAAAAATCTAACATACCTTATTTATTTTTTTTCTTTAGAGTTAGAGTGATATTTACGTCGCATTTAATTGAACGAGGACAATTGACAACGAAGCTTTTAATTTTGAACCATGGTCAAGTGACGAGGACTACACCTCTAGCTTCCCTAAATCCACACAACACGTTTCAGCCTCGACATATTTGACGAGCATCGGCCCCTCTGCGTGCAAATCTTCAGTGGTACCAGCGTCGGACTCACGACATCCCTGTCACGTGTCCGTAACCTTGACCACTAGGCTACCACGGCCACTATTTCTTCAGAAACCGAAGCTTTTACGTAAGGAAGTACACCGAAGTTTGTTGTTTTAACCACGGCCCAAGTCCGGATTTTTATGATGCACAAAATCGACAGCGTCCATGTCGTATGATTACGCGGCATATTAAAGATCCCTAGAGTGCTTGTTTCTTGGTTAGCTCATGGCCAAATTAAATTCATAAAACAATTTTGCATCGTCAGAATTCAGGTGCCTCCCTCTGGGGAGGAAACTGAACGTCAAAACTGCATTGTGAATTGTATCCACCAATATGGGCGACACTAAAAAGTGAAACTAGCTTCCTGGAAATGAACAAGGTCTGCAATGGTGATTACCCATTTGGGCTCAACTTGAAAGAAAAATAAATGTTAGAAAAACAAAGATCGATGAAGATCTATGAAAAAGAAACTATCTGGACTCTAATTTTACCTTGCTAGAAAATTCCACATGAAATTGAAATCGAGTAATTTTAAGTAAATAGAATCAATAAAGATATTTCCTGTACTTTCAGATTTACACATATAGGTGCTCTAATGTATATGTAAGTAAACTAATTTTTGCATAAATTAATATTATATATAAAATTTTTAAAAAATTATATTTATTGTAAAAAAAAATCCTATACATATTTTTTTACGAAAAGATGAACAAAATATTAACATACATATTTACTTCGTCACTGAAGTATTATTTTGATATTTAAGTCCAATAGACATTTTGAGTAAGTCAGTAAGTAAATATTAACGTCGCTCTGTTCAGCTATACTCTAGAGCTTTTTGTGACGGACTTCGCAATTTTTAACCATGATCATGTGACGCGACGACATCTGGCACTTCCCTCTCTATCTACCACACAACGGGAGGACGTTTGGACTCTCGACAGATTTAACTCGCATCACTCCCCTATAAGGCGGGTCTTCAGACACTAGGCTTGAATGACATGCTGTTACGAGTCCGCCTCTACGCAACCGCGGCATTATGCACCTTTCTGAGAACAAACCTTCTAAGCTACTTAATACATGTAATGTAATTATCATTATATGCAACGACATAGACATATAATTCTATATTGTTACTGGGGTGATTACATAAACTAACAAAACTGTCTCCCTCACTGTTAGTTCCAACTTATAAATCAGAAACTAATTTAAATGCATTTATTCCGACAAATTTAAAATATTTATATTGAGTAGCAGTGAATAGTACTGTTGCAGACAGTAGTGTCTACCCTGATTTCTAGCAATTTAAAGTCAATGTTTCAAACAGCGGTGATTTCTTAATGCTCTAGAAATTCATTTTCATTATGTTAGAGAAATCTAAAATGTTGCATGATTTCGACAAATTGCAAAATATTCTAATCAAATTCTAGACATATATTCATTTATACTTTTCCACTAAAATAAACAATTATTTTAACCAAAGAAACCTTAAATTATTTAATTTATTAAACTCTACGTGAATATATATATATATATACATATATATATAATGTAAAGTTGATCTACGAAATAAAATATTTTAATCATTTACTTTCCAAATCATATATCAATTTTTAAGCGATCTCAACGACGTTTCAGGAATATGTTTCAAAGTGTAAGTAATTTATTCCGCTATACATATTATAACTTGGCATCTCTAGTTTCATAAGGAATTCATTTTTTAAAGGAAGAGATGTGTTACGTTTGGATAGCAATTTCAAATATATTTATTGTAAATCTTTTGACTCCCTTCTTTTCAATGCAGGTAGAATTACTTTCATCTTAGGGAACAAATTATTTCTCAGTTCTCCACTTTAATTTAAAATGTCTTTCTTTTAACAATTTAATCAAATTTCTTACCTTTTCTACTAGACAAAGATTCTTAAGATAGAAACTTAAAATCATGTGTTCTGAGATAAGTCATCTGAGCTTTTTACTCTTTTTTTTTTCATTTTTCTCATTTCTGATTTAAATCTGAGAAATAGAGTGTACGATATTCAATGCACTTGGACTTAAGATAGCGCATTTTTTATGACCTTTTGGCATTTTCCAGCTAGTTAAATTACTTTTAGGAAAAAACGTACCCAACCCGAGAAATGTATTTCACCTTTCATATAATATATGTAAGAAATCTAGCATATTACATGCTGAATTCATAACTCCAAGATCTCATAAGTTACTTCTATTAAATTAAGTTGTATGCAAAAAGGTCTGTTAAGGATTTAATTTATTTACTATTTTATATCACGGCTAAAATTTTCCGCAAAATGAACTGTTTCATACATTTATCTGAGCTTAAAAATAGTTTTGAATGCATTTTACCAGTAATACTTTTATATTGAGATGCACACACACTTATTTAGGTACATATGATGAGGTATTATATTAATATATATTATACAATCATTTATTAAGTTGACATAAATCTAAGAAATCTAAAAAAATATAGAAATATAACAATACAGCATCATTCAAAATGGCTCATAGTTGTGTAAAAGCAACATTTTAGCCTTATAATTGTGATGTTAAGCATAGTTTTAAGACAAGTCAACCACACATTCCCTCTATTTTCCTGAAGGAAGAGAAAATTCTGAATGAATGCAATTCTTAAAAGACTCTAAAATTCTAATCATACTACTATATGATTAATACTTAAAAACTATATAATCAATGTCAATACCAAATATCATTTATAAACATGAATCAGTATATCATGCCCGTAAACCAAAAATAAAAATAAATACAGTTGGATTTTTAAAAATTTAATGCGTATACCAACAAGTTAGTAAGCAAATTAATCTGGCTAAGATTAAAACAGAATCCTGAATAAGGAAAAAAATTATAAAACACTTTAAGACGAATCATAATTATAGTTAAATAAGCAAAAAACTCATTAAAAGTGAAAAATATATATTGGAAAGAATAGAGTAAAAAGACAACTTGAAAAATATGCTGAATAAAAATAAAATTTATCAAAAAATAGTAACCATGGATGTTATCTTGTTAATGTATGACGGAATAAGGACGAAAACCAGATTAATTTTTTTTTTAAATTTGAAACAAGTCAGTAATATTAAACCAAATAAATGTTATGTGCCTATAAAGAAAATTAAATGTATATACCAATTAAAGGCTATATTTATTTTTACCAGGTCAAAATAATATTGAAGTTATTGAAATGTTATGTAAATCAAAAGGATAGTCATGATTTATACAATTTTTAACGTTAAAAATTATATCTAAATTATCACTAACAAAAATATTGTTACGTTGAAAATAATTAAGGGTAATATTTCTACCGTATATCTACTACGTATTTCTACCTTCCCTTATCAGTTGATCGACAGCCCATGGTGGGTCTTGGACTTCTCAAGAAACTTCTTCTAGACCAGCCTTCCTTTTGCTGGTGTTCTCCGCTTTTTGTTCTCAAAACTAGGAGGTCTTTTTTGTAAGGGCATCAATCCACCTGAAATTTGGCCTGTCTTTTCTCTATGAGCCAGTTGGTTGGTCATTGAAGATTTTGTTAGTGGTGTGGTTTTCAACCATTCTGACGACGAAGCCTGTTATTTAATTCGTTATACTTCATGAAATTAACGATGTCAGTTATTTTATGAGTGATAGAGTTCTAAATTTTATCTTCTTCACCACGTGCCTTTTCTCGATTTCTTTCAAAAGTAATTCTTAAAATATTCCTTTCATAGATATAATCATGTTCTCATCTGTTTGAGAAATGAACCAAACTTTACATTCATACGTTCATACTGATCTAAAAGACTTTTATACAATACAACCTTTGTTTTCTTTTGATTACATTCGATTTCATATATTTTCGTATTTCACTAAGTATTTGCATTCCTATTAGACATAGTAACTCTCTTTGGATTTTAGTAGTACAATCGTTCCTATTGTTAATTTCAGAACCTAAATATGTGGAACAGCCAACACCATCAAAATTATATTCTCCAATTTTAAAGAGGGAATTGTTAAAACATGAATTAGAGCATGGAATGTATTTGGTCCTATTCTTAGTCCGTTATAAAAGAAGAATATTCCATAATGCTACTCCCAAGTCCTTTGCACCGAAAACGGTACTTTATTATTAAAATGAAAGCATCTTTTTTTTAATGTATACCTAGAGAGAGTGGAATATAAGCATGCAGAACATTGATAAAAACATTTTCTAATTAAATATTTCTGAAAATAAATTCTGATGTCTTCAAAAATTGCACACCCAGTTATTAAATTTAATTTTACTTCTTAAAATGTTTAGTTACCTTAAGCTTTGTATTATTTACTTTTTTTATTATAATAATAAATTTACATTCAATCGCTTCTTTTCTCAAACCTAAAATTAATAACATGATAATTGCAAAACTTTCGCTGTTAAATCAACATAACGTTTTCTTAGAACGTTCGTTTGGACAATACTTGGAAAAAAAATACACTTTTTGCGTAAACTTAACTTCTTTTTTTTTAATGATTGTATACTGAATGTTTTTGATAAACTTTTTCAGGGATTATAAGAGTAACTCAAAAGAAGAAAAAAATATCGATCGCTTTTTCAAAATAGGTATCCATTATACAAAGGAACACTAATCGAAAATAATGATCGAAATTTCCCCATTTCAGAGAAAAAAAGTTTCCTCAGTAATTTTATTTGAAAACTGGAACTAATGGATCCTCTCATGCAAGAATGAAAGTTTCTAAATGATTTTGTACATTTCACAATGTTAATGCCGGCTCATTTCGTGATTAGCTAAAGGCATAGTTTATTATAATATTAATTACGTCTCAGTGATATATTATTTCCATACCTCGAATATGGACTCGGATGTGCATTACTCTAACGACAAACAAGGGAGACTCCAGTTAGTGATAGAAATTTTGTTTTATGACTTAGTCAACTAGTAAGACAAACGACACATTTTAAAAAGATGGCACAATATTAAAAACTTAACATTCCAATGCTTCCCTTTCATGAAATTTTCACATGGATGACATGCAAAAAAATGATTCCAAGAACTGAATAAATTAAACCAGTCTATAACTAATTCAGAAAAATCTTTTTGTGTTGCTCGTAATGCATATACTATATGAGTGCATGATTGCTGTGTGTGTTTAATCACCCATCCAGACTATATAGTGGATATAGTGGTTAGAGATGTTGGCTATTATGCTGAGGACCCAAGTTTGAATTCCGGAGAATGCGTGGAAATTTTTAAATGAATAGTGATTATGTGTCAGAGAGAGAGGGGGGGGGATGCTTTAATTATATTCTTCGAACCGATAGTACTCTCGAAGTTTTGAGGGTAAAGGAAGAGAGGTGAAAGATATCCGGACTACCCCCCTTCCTCAAAATTAGAATAATACGGAGCAAAAGCGTACTGTGACTAGCAGGATAATAAATTTTGCAACCAGATTGACAAACATATTTTAGTCCCTTGTCACGATGAATTTCGTCGACCTCGTTCTGATGCTATCAACTAGATGTCATCAGTAACAATAGCAATGCATGTTTAATCAGTAAATTATATTATTAAATGTGGATAGCTAAACGGTAGGGATTCTCGTCCATTTCAGTAAATCTTTCACAGCTGAACCTTGGACATGTGCGTTTCCGGTAAGGCACGTTATAAGGAGAGGGAGGGAAAATACCCGACGTCTTGCTGTTGAAGTAATTCCCAGAGGTTACACTGAGTAAAAAAAAAGTGTGGAAAAATGTATGGTCTAGTTAGGCCTCCAATACATCTCGTATAATTGATCTAAAAGTATGAAATCAAAGGAAGAATGTATCACATTTCCATATAGTAGGGAAACAATTGACATTGCTCATTACAACCTATTATTTTATACTCCCTGTGCTCTGACGGAGACCTAAATCTATCAATAATCTATTAAAATTATTTATGAAACAAGAGTTGTCTCTTGTATTTGTTTAATTGTTTCGATTTTTCATTGTTACGAAGGAACTTCGAAAAGCATCTCTGCAATTTTTATCCATAAAATCGTATTAGGTATGGAGGAAGAAGTTGTAGCTCTAAATAATCCAAGTTTTGGGATATCCCTATCAAAGTATCTTCGATGAAACAAACTGAACAAATAACGGAAATTAAAATTGTTATAAATAATTAAATTTAAGTTTGACATATATAATTCCATGGATTCATCGCACGGAATAATTTTTGAATCCGATTTATTGCATGATTCTAAAAATGACATTTTTGAAAGCCTGATCAGCGAAATATGTATCTTATCCTACAAATAATTATTATCCCCGACGTTCAAATGCACTCAGCAAAGCGCATGATCTAAACATTAAATGCACTTATATTCTTAAATCAATATAAAATGTTTACTTAGATTGTCCATTCAGATTTTTGACCCCAAATCCTTAATTGTATAAAATGCTAAATGTTAGGGCACTCTGCTTTAGATGGCCTAGGAAAAGAAACGCTATTTGTTGTTCAGCTATCAATCACAATAGCAGAAACTGAGTGTTACAACCAGTCCACGTACTCATAAGTTGTAAAACGGATTTATTGTCCTTATTTTGTTTGTATTAATATATTACAAGTATGGTTCGGTCTTCGATTACGTTCCCCTTGTATTTAGTAATTTTAAAGTTTTACTAAAACGGATTATATGTGGTCAACCGGACAATGGAAAAAGATTTAAAGGTAAACTGACCAGATACGTTTAACTTTTTATCTGCTTCAGGAAAACCCATTTGGTGACCGGGCAGTTTTCTATGATGTCAATCACGTATCAATTAAATTAACAATGCCGTCTTTTTTTTGTCATCAGAGAGATACATACAGATATCATAGAGATTCGTAATCGCCTACCTATTCCCCGCAATGCAATTATAAGTAATCTTTAGTTTTGTAGAAATTTTTATCTCAGCTAAATCATGCTAGTGTCAAACAAATATATTTAATAATAAAACACGTACATTGTAAAATTTAGCCCTATGTTGTGGATATCCACTTACTCATAGAATTAAACTTAAAACAATAAGCTTAACTTCAATTGCAAAAAAAAAAGATTTTTCCGTAAATTATTACTATTTGGAATAAAATGAAATAAAATCCATTTAAATAACTCATATTATTTTTCCCTTTGAAGCACTAAGACTATAATGAATCACATTATCCAAACAATTGCAATATTTTACTCACAGCTTAGCAAATAGCAATCAATGCAAATACTCATGGACATTTCATTGATTTTAAAACAAAGTTTTCTGAATTATGTATCACTCAATACATGCAAAATTCATTGGTGAATGCTTATTTAATTCTAACAACGTGTTGAGTCCCCATTTGTAAGGAAACAACTCCTCTACAGAAACACAATAAAAACATGTACTTTCGATATAGTAAAATTTCTTTTGTTACTCCCTTTTCTAGACGTAGCTCTTACTGGATCTAAAACACTTTCCGGTGTCGAAAATAATCATAATATTTCGAAACAAAATAGCTTAGCGAAAAGGAATACTTAAACCATACAAACAACTAAAGATTATTAAGAAAGGAACTTTGAAGCAACCAAACAAGAGACGTAATGACAAACATCTTGGTTGTGATCATGCTACACAAGTATATATCAAAAAACAATAGCATACTGACTAGGAAATTATCTGAATTATTTATGAATTATCTCTGAAACAAATTTATTCTATATATTTTTTTAGAGTGGCATGCTTGTTTCTTGGAAATCTCAAGGTTTTTGAAGTAATGTCAAAGAATTGAAGTGGATTATTAACAAATGCAATCCACTTACAGTGGCCCTCCAAAATACTTATTTTTAATGAAATGACATTTCTAAAATAGTATATTGTAGTTCTTTCTCAGACAGATAACACACAAAACACAAGCTGCCATGCCATAATTTATCGTTAATTTGGTTTCATTTACAAACTTACCTTCAAGCCGTTTCTGTCAGAATTCATTCTCGACCCTTGATAAAATTATGTCCTTTTACTTGCCTCTAGACAACCACATTAACATCACAAGCATCAATAACCTCAGTAATGAACTTCCTATGATTTTCATATTGCTCGGATATGTCAATGGGTATAAACATTTAGGGAGAAATAAAAGCAGAGAAAGATAGAAAAAAATAATTTTGATAATAGTCTTTGCCTTGTAAACAGAAATCAACATACTTATATAATTTAACCTGAGATAACATTTCACTCCATACTTCTCAATTTGCTCCCATTCTTTTTTAATCCCCTTCGATATTTTAAGCAGATTCATGTTTATACTATAGTGGTCACCTTTTACTGCTAAGAATTAAACAATTATAAATCAACAGATTTTAGTAACTGGTAGTAGAGATAATTATAAAACAGTTAATTGCTCTTTTTCACTCTTCTCCTTTTCAAATATAATGAAAAAATTGATTATAGGGCGTTAATAAAGTTACTAAGTACATACCAAATATATTGTTTAAAGGCATCAATATAACCATAAACATATCTTCTAATAAAACCAATCAAAACGGAGGAAGAATGAGGATTACTATGAAGCGTATAAGAAATCATATTGAATTTTTAATATATACTCGTCTTTGCAAAAATTTTGTTTTTTTAAACAAAAAAAAGCAAGTTTTAAAAATTCAACAACAAGCCAAAATAACTATGAATGAGGCATATTAATAATACATCAACAGTACCATTATTCAGTTACCATTATTCTGTGACAGAATCAAAGGAGTATCTTGAAATTAAAACAGCAAATTCCAACTTTGAAATTCAACAAATGTAGAGATGAACAAACAATAGATGTTTACCAAATCTCCAAAAGAAAATGCCAAAGTTAAAACTCACCTCCTAAATAATTTTAGTTCAGCCAATTATTTCGAAAATTTTATTTAAAAAAAGTAATAGTTGAGTTGTATCTCAAATTGCAGTTTTGCATACAACAGTGATTTAATTTTAATAACTGAACAAATATAAAATAGTCTTCTACATCTGTGTAAAAACAATTGCTTATAAGAAACAAGATAGAGTTATTCCTATTCTAGAAACTGATTGCAATACTATTTTAATTAGCGTATTTTATAATATTAAATCTCTAACCTTAGTTTTTAGCAAGAAATTATGTAAACATTGTGAAAAACAATGAATACGTCATATATGCGAAAGTTTATCATTTACACCATAGATTCTGATCGCATATATTTCTTGTGCTTATGTCCCACACTCATCAATTCAAACCAGGAAATTTGTTCTTCATAGCTTGGATGCCATGGAAAACTATGTGTGTGTGAATTACGTCTTTGTTCGGGAGTATTTCGAACATATTCATAGATTTATATAGAATATTTCGAACCACTTCAGATTTAAGGTGTCTCCTTCATTCCAATCAATATTTTTAAAATAATATTATCATTAATTATTTTAATTTATTGACAAAAATTTATTTTTAGAAAGAAAAAAGCATGCTAGTGAAACAGCTATTTTAATTTTTGACAAATAATTTAAAGATTTAGCCAACGCCAGTATTCCAAATAACTAGCAGTTTTATACTTTAGAGATAGATAGAAAAGACAGATTTAAATTTTTAAAAAATCCTTTAAAATCATTTATCAGATACATGCGATAATTTATGAAAACTGCTTCTTAGTGATTATGTTCTCTGATTTTTTTATTTAACTCATAATTACACTTCATATTCGAGAGCAACAAATCATATTGCTGATTCTTATATAAAAGTTCTTTGAAGCTTTTCACCTTCATCCTGCATCTTCTATTGTTAATGATGAGATATCTGTCTCTAAGAGAGCATTCGAGTAAGTCTCACGAATTTTGTTGTTTTTTAAAAATTCTTTGAGTGTCCCTTATTCCTTGCGTTATCTCAATTATTCATTTCATTCATTGATACTTAAAAATTGGAAAATAATTAGATTCTTAATACCTCAAAGTATCAAAAGTCGTTTCAATTCATATCGAAAAAAATCAATGCTGTAGCTGAAACAGCTCCAATGTAATCTCTTCTACTAATCTTTGTATGTATGTCAAAGTAATGCAATTTGTATTGAACCCTCTATAAGTGATTTATAGCAAGATGAACAATTAATTACATAACATAAGCCCTACATTTTATTAGAAGTCATTGAGTAGCAGACAAGATGCTGTTTTAATATGATTGCGAATTTCATATGCGAAACTAACAGATAATGAAATATTTCAGTACTTTTTATCATTTGTTAAATATTCTTATAAGTAACATCATAATTAATTTTATTTTGATATTGTTCTTATGTCATTCAAAGTTTTCAAGCGTTATCCATACTTATACTTAATATCCAATTTTTTTTAGCTGTTTCGTAGTACAACTATTATTCAAAATAAGTCCATTGAATCTGCACGCTTTTACATTATATTTCTTAAGAAAAATTTTCAATAATTTCCAGGTCTCCTGTTGCTACAGGTTCGTGATATGTACTAGAAAATTGACAATATCTAATACGTTTACATCCTTGAATACTTACACATGAGCCTAAACTATAATTGTATCTGAAGATTTTAGTACCTATTTTTATAAAATTTTTAATAGTATTTTTTTAAGAGAAAAAATTGGATAATGTGTCAGGAAAAAATACTTGTAAATTTAATATTGTCATCAGATTTGTTCACGAAGAGATATGTACAGTTGCATATGTTATGCAGTGTTATATAAAAATTATCTTCTTTGTCTATATTTAGTTATTAAATAAATATGTGTTATTATTTATTTAGTAATATGTTAAGCAGGACAGTCATGAAAGTGAAAATTGTTTAAAATATCATTAATGAAGTTGTTTCTTTCTTGTGGGCCAAGCATTTAAAATTTATTATAAGTTACATTAAAAGTATTTTCTTAAAATTATTCTCTACATTACTGATTTTATCTTTTAAATTATCTGTTTCTCTACTTTATCTCAAGTTGCTTTTATTCTCTTGGAAATTCTTTTACTTTTATTAACTGTTTTAATATGTTTATTGTAAGAGTATTCCTTTTTATTTTGTTTACCAATTCGTAATGAGTTATATGAATTATTTAAATGCATGAGAGACTTAAGCAAACATGTTTAATGGAATTATTATTGACATTGCTTTAAAAAGTCAAGTGATAAAAAATATAATTTCGTACTAGTTTCATGTTATAAATATGAATCGAAGTCACAAAATATATTTTTTCTGTTGGAAGTTGATTTTTCCCTCATAAAATTTCAACTGAATGAATAAGCTTAAATGGATTCATTTTGATTACTCTATTAGTTATATAAAATCTATTTGATATGTAACGTTTCATATTTCGTTACACTTCAAAACCTTTATATTGATTTCTTCATAAAGATGGCGTGTTTTCATGGTGGCTTGAACATTTACTCGTGATTAACTTTATGTAACTTCCGAAGAAGCTCCAAAACTTTGAAGCTAGAGTTATTATCAAACGATTTCACATTTAATAGACCATAAATTTTGCAGCATCCTCTTTAATATTTTATCTCAAAATTTAAATCCAGCGCCGAGCATTCATTGGAAAGACAATTTTCAGTCATGTAGAAGATATACGCGAAAATAATTATAAGTTAAAGAAAATTTGGATAGTTACAGACATTTTTAAATATAGTAAACAACTTTTAAATGTTATGGTATCCAACCACGTTCAAAACCGTTATTTTGCAAAAACGCACAAGTGAAATGTTTTTGAATATTTAGTGCCATTTATATTATAATGATCGTATAAAATTGTATTAATATTATTACAATAAAAAATTATTTAAATTACCTAGAATTTCAAAACATTTTCCTTTTTCGGAAAATACTTCTATAATAATTATATTTTGCTTAAATACGTCTAGCTCAAGCCTCTGTACACAGAGCTTGAATTAAGATTTTTGAAGTACATAACTTTGAAGTGGATTTATCCACATTTTATTAAGTCAGAGTGAAAAAATTCTTTTGAAAAACACCAATAATTTATTTCAATTGGTAGCAACTCCGAAAATAATGCGTGATTTTTTTTTTTTAAACTAGTCCAGGCTCTCTGGAGAAATTTTAGCTATATAGCAAAATATTTTTTTCAGAAGCATTTCTTTTTAAAAGGAGAATGTTTTGAAAGTAGGTAATTCTAAGTTCATCTTTTGCCAAAATATTGTACTTAAATATTTTTACTTTAATGCTATTCATAAAAAGTATTATACTTTTATTGTTTATCTAATTTAAGTGACACCAAATATTATTTAAGAAAAATACTCGTTCGTTTGCATTTACAAAATCACGGTTCCGTACTTAGTCAAAAAATCAATATAAGGGATCGAATCCAGTAATTGAAAATTGTTCGTGCACTATATTCCATTTTATTAATAAACTAGCTGACCCGGCCACGCGTTGCTGTGGCTTTGTTTTAATACGTTAGTTCAATGTTATCCTAAGCTATTCAGTGCAGTCAAATTAATCTTCGTTTATAATTTTTTGGGGGGCGGGGGTGGAAATAAAGTATAAAACAACCAATTATTTTAATTTTGCATTTCAGTCATCTCCTATGCGAGTGTAGCATAATCCATGAATTACTAACGAAGTCTTTAAGTAACAACATATGAAAATTTAATTTATAAATGTGGTGAATAACGTTGATTCTTCACAATTTTTTAAATTATTTTTAACATTTTAAAGTATAACAACAAATATTTGTATACAACTAATCACTAATTGGTGCACAATATTATTCGGTAACCCGTATTTTGCTAACTCAAATAGATTCAATGGTTTCCGCACACGTGATCATGTAACATCTAGTTGCCCATTCGAGAAACATGGATTTTCTAAGTTGAAGTATCAAATGAATATTGTTCGGTTTCAGAATTATTTATGGTAATCTCGAAAGCCAAACGAATCGGGAATTGAAGCCTTTTGCGAAGTATTAGAGATTCTGATGGTATCAGTGGAATACGTTAGTTCCTGGAAGTTAGTTCCTAAGAAGTTCCTGGTATAATTCTTTTGATGATGAAACGTGCACCGTTGCATTATCTAGGTGAATTTAAGTTACGTAGATAATAACCAGGATACGAACCGAAGATTATGTGATGACATTCCTGATACATCTGGAGAATTCAAAAATTCGGTTGGAAAATTTACGGTTTTGTTTTTAACAATAGTGTCGATTGGTTTAAAAGGCGTTGGATCAACTGGCAACAATCCTGGGTCTGGAAGTTCATTTCATCAAAATATAAACATTTTTTCTGATTAAGTAACATGATTACAGAGGATAATTATCAAGATAATTATACAGTATATCCGGAAAGACACTTTCAATCAGTTCCTTTTTGCCTAAAGAACATTACAGAAATCGTCTGGGTATTTCATGCATTATGCATTGGGATGAAGTTCTACTTCCCCGTTTCCGATATTCAGTAGTTGGTTAGGAAATATTGCTCAGATTGATCCTCTTGCAAATGTACTCGCGTAATTATGGTCAGTCGAAGTGTTTCCATGGTTCGCTATCAAAACGATTGTTTTAAACAGGCGTTAATCTCGTGAGCAAAAGTAGAGCGTGTAATGGCTATTAATACCTGTCGGAAATCACCAGATAGTAATACAACAGCAACACCGAATATTCTCTCGTTACCATTTAAATCTTGCAAAGCTCTATATAATGCTTTGAGTGAATGTTTATGGTTCATGGTACACTTATCCCTGACCATGACTGAATTCATTTGTAATACTGTAGCCAATCCAATCTTTTTTTCAATGGTACACATTGCATTTTGTATTTTATGAATGTCCAATGGCAGCTGATGCGGAATGTGCAGTTTTTCTGCCATCTAAAACAGTGACAACAATTCCCGACGATACAATTTACTATTACAATCATATTTTTGCACGACTGCACCTGAAATTTTAGTTGCTACAGGGAATGAAAATCCAGAGGTGGAACTCGAACACAAAGCCATTTGACCTCATTCCATCAATATCCAGAAAATTTACGGAAGCTTTTGAAATCCGTATCCAGATTTTCGCTTCCACACCGAGAAGTACTCGGTGCCCACTTTCGACGCCCTTGCTAATTAAGTTCAGTCTCTGAAGGAGGATATTACAGTTGGTCAGCATTATCCGGCAAAGTTACGTAGGTTTCTAAAATCCAATTTCCTACTATTATTGTATCCCATCCAGAAAAACACCAGGAAAGCATTTCTCTCTCCTCAAGAATTTTAAAGCAAGCCTTTTCCACAGTTCGAGCAAAATACTTTCGTCTGGTATTATTTGACGTAGATATGAGATTATATTGAATTGGATTGAGAATATTCGGATCGGCAGTTCCGAAATACAATCAAGATCCATTTATTGCGTCTCTATGTTGGCAGTGGCCGCGGTTGCCAAGTGGTCAAGGCATCGGATCATGGGTAACGTGTCATGAGTTCGAGCCCAGCACCACTGAAAGCCCACCGTGTAGGGGAGCGATTCACGTTAAATCTGTCGAGAGCTCAAACGTCCCCCCGTTAATGTGGTGTGGTAGTTAGAAGAGGGAGTGCAAGCTCAGGTGTCGTCCGATGCACTTGACCATGGTTCAAATTTACGCGGTCAATCGCCAAATGCCCTCGTGTTGCTGAAAAGTGCGACGTTAATATTTACTCACTCACTCACTTTATGTCGGCAAGATAGGCTAGTACTGTTGTCCGAGAATATTCCGATCCCCCAGCATTATCTGGCAAAAATACAGGAATTTCTATGTTTTGATTTCAGACTCGCTTAAACCATCTCAAATTACACCAGGAATACAATTTTCCCGCGCCAAGACTTTAAGGGTGAGCTCCTGCCCCGAATTGCGTAAAAGAAGGTCATCCTGAATTATTCGGCAAAGTTACTATTATTTCTCAGATTGAATATCAGATTCGGATTATCCATTTTGAAACACACCAGAGACCAAGTTTTCACGATCAAAGGCTTTTATGGCAAGCCCCTGCTTCAATGTGTCTAAAATACGGTCGACTGGCATTATCCGGCAAAGTTATCGAAACTCCTAAAATTCAATTTCAGATTCTTATTTCACACTCCAAATTGCCCACGGAACTGACTTTTGATGCTCCAGCGCAAGCAAGTTCAGTCGCTAGAGATAATGAAAATCCGGACGCGGGACTCGGATCATTTGCCTTTTCTCCTAATTCAGACAATATCTTGTAAGTTTAGTGAAGTTTCTAAAATATAATTTCAAATTATCGTTTCCCGCCCCTAGATACAACTGGAAATTACTTTTGTTCCCCTGAGCCGGCAAGTTCAGTCCCTGGAAGGGGCATTAGGGTTGTCCGGCATTATCTGGCAAAGTTACAGGAATTTCTTAAATTCGATTTCAAACTCTCGTTCACCATCCCGAATTACAACAGAAACGCACCTTTCCCGAACCAAGACATTGAGGGTAAGATCCTGCCATGGTTTGCATAATAAATGGTCGTCCTGAATTATCCGGCAATGTTACAGTTATTTCTCAGATTGGATATCAGATTCGGATTATCCATTTTGAATTATGCCAGAGTCCAAGTTTTCACGATTCAAGACTTTTAATGTATGTTAAGACTGTCACGATTAAGACTGTTATGGTGTGTCTAAAATACGGTCGGCCTGCTTTATCCGGCAAAGTTACGGTTATTTTTGGAAACTGACTCAAAAATCGGATTCCACTCCCTGAAATACGCCAGGCACTTAATTTTCATGCATTTTGGTTTGTAATATCTGCTTCCACAGACACATGAGCAATGCCACATTTTGCGATTATTCCCTTACGTGAATCTGGCAACGTTTTTTCCGGATTCTTCACATTTCCGGCAATAAAAAAATTATGGCGTGATTAATTGAAATAAAAACCATCCTATGTCTTAAGTTGGACGAAATATCACACCGTATGCAATATTATATTATTTTCGGTTGAGTAGTTTCGGAGTCCATTGCGGACAAACACTGTGACACGTTTATTTTATATATAAAGATTTAATTTAAAATTATGATATTTTGCTTGTCCCTTATAGTAACTTCTTATTACATTATACAAAACAAAATATTAGATTCAAATTTAAGTGAAGAGTTTGGGAATGTATCAGAAATTTTTGGCAAATAAATATAATCGAAAATATGATATTGAAAATAATTTAACAAAGTTTTTTAGTTACATAAAGAACCAAGAATAGCTTTGTGAAACTGAAATGTTTTTTATAAGTGATTCAAATGAATTTTTCTCTTGTAAGAACAGAAAAATTCTTTTAAACTCTTAAAGGTGTTCCATAAGTGATTCAGGCATGAATAAATATTTAATAATCACGCCACTTTATTGTGTTGTGCTGAAAACGAAAACACAATCAGACTAACTATATATATTTAAACTTTAATTACACAAAAATGCCGACTCTTCAACTTATTCCGAGCGTCTCTCAAAATTAGTACGCTTCTGAGTTCGCTACCCCCAAGTCTAACATACTTCGATGAGTGAGATATTCCACCACCCATGCATTTCGAGGAGTCTATTTTGGAAAGTAGTATGCGTGGGTTTTTGGAAGCCCTTTCTGCCCCCCTTCTCATCTCTGATATTTGAAGCAGTCATTATGGGCTATTCATCCCTGACAAACTCTCAGCTGGGTTTCTTTCGTAATAATGCTAACTACACTATGTTCAGTTTGTAATATTAAAGAACTCTATGTTACAGAAATCTATATTTTTATTTCAGGTAACACGAAAAAAAACTAGTCATTAAATAATAGAAAAATCTTTGTTTATTTAAATATAATTTTTATGAATTTGTTGAATGCACTGGTTTTTAATGCACTGCTAGATATGCACTTTCTATAAGTATAGATGAAAACATCTTTCGAATTGACTGAAAGTTATGGATACTTTAAGACTATTCTGGATAAAAAAAAGTAATATTCTTAAGAATGGCACATTACCAAATCGATACGTTACCTTATTTAAAGCACACCTTATTTTATTAATTACTAAAAATAGTAGATTAAATCGCTGCTTACAATATACCAAATCGATACGTTACCTTATTTAAAGCACACCTTATTTTATTAATTACTAAAAATAGTAGATTAAATCGCTGCTTACAATAAGAATCCTAAAAATAAAATAATAACTACTATTGCACAAAATAAAATTAGACAAATTTATCTCTACAAAGGAAATGTATCATTTTATTTTTGAGAATATTTATGGATAAAAATGCATGCATTGTTTCTAATCTAAAATTGCACTTCTGTATAGATAGAGATAAAAACGAAAATTATGAATAAATTTTTAGTACAAGGGTAAATGCTCTACAATCTTGTACTAGTCTTAAATTTCAATGGATTAAAAGTTTGTTTTATTTCCATCCTTCAAAATCACTCGAGCTCACTGATATTGAATGGGATACAAAAATAAAGTTAGGATTTTTTACGACTTTGCGTAATTTTAATTATTTTTCTTTTTATTTCTCTCAATAAATAGTCTTATCTCTTTTGTGATTTGCCGGTGCACCGTACTGGCAACCGAAAGCTGGTTACAACTGGTTTTACCCGTACAGAGTACGGGCATAGATTTCTCCTTCTTTCTATCCTTGTTTTGCTCATACTTTTAACTCTTACAGCGAGATTATTAGTGCTAGGTGTTTTTAAGATATGCAGTTTGTTCCTGATACTTAAATACTTCTCATCGGGGATTTTCTTTGTGATGAAAGCAGAAATTTTTAATTGAAGGCAGGAAATTTAGAACCTTGAAAATATTTTATAAAAAATAAGAATTCACAAGACTATGTGCAAGTTCTTGGTAAAAAAAAATTAAAATAGAAAGATACTCCAAAAAAGTTGATATTATATCTGCCCCAATTGCAATGTAAGATTTATAGTATTACACCATTCTACTGCGTGTATATGCAGTAGTGACCAATATCGTGGAAACTTTTTGAAAGTGTTATGCTTTTTAAGTTTGTATGCTTATATAAAACGTTGCGTTAAGCAACGTGTGAAGTCTTTTATATCACTTTAAAGAAAATTTAATACTAAAGTCAATGCAAAAAACACAGATTAAATATTTGCAACGCAAAAAAAAATTATGCTGCAATAACTATCGATATACATTAGATACTGATGAAAGCAACGAGTTATCAGTGATTAGGGGGGTAGCTTTTATTTTTTATTACAGCTTCACATAGATCATTCATTGAGCAGAAAATAGTTATAAACTCTTCCTTTGTTATTACATGATGCCAGGAAACAATTATATTCTCAGTCAGTTCCATTTTATTCATAGCTACATCATTCGGGCTAGAGTTTTCAAACGCTGCCACAAGTCTTTCATAAGATTAAGGTCAGGTCTGTTTCCTGGCCAGGACAACAATGATATTTAGTCCAAAAGCAATGGCATCAAATAAGTAGATTGTACACCTAAAAAAAGATTTATGACGAGGAAGTGCTCTTTCCTATGTTAAAATTGCAAGACAGATGGGTGGTTCGGTGAATATATCTGGAGGAAAAGGCCGAGGTAAAAGGAGAAGGTCGAAAAAGGGGCACCACATATGTTAGTGACAGAAGAAAAATAAATGCTAAATCTCAGAGATAAAATAATTTCATGGACAGCCATCAGAAGTGATCTGATTAATGCTGGTGTTTCTGCCAGTACAAAAACAATCTGGAGTAGATTGAAAAATGCAAGACTAAAAGGTAGATTTCCAAGAAAAAGCCTTATCTCAATTTACAGCAACGCTAAAAGGGTCTACAGTGGGCAATATAACGCAATAATTGGACAAATGATTTGTGGTCAGAAGTTACAGGGCGCTGCGAAAAAACCCGGACAAACAATTTCTTAAACAACTTTATAAAAAATTAAGAAATTAACAAAATATAACAAATAATAATACGAGTACACTCGTACTAATAAAAAAATTAATTGGTTTCAAAGTGTCCGACGTTTGCATCAATGCAGAGGCGCAAACGCATGCAGAAATTTTCAACAATGAGCCTCAAGTATTTTATCATTAATCTATCCCATACCCGCAGAAACAATTGATTTAGAGAGTCTAAAGTTTTGTATGGTTTAGTGCAGCCTCTGGAGTCAAAAATGGACCATACACTGTAGTCCATGAGATTAAGAATCGGCGAGTGGTATAGCTATTCTGCACATGGTATCATGTCTGGAAAATTTGCCTTGCACCATTCTTGTACCTTTTGGCCTTGTGATCTGGTGCAAAGTCTTGTTTAAACGTCCACTTTGCATTTCCGAAATGCTTTTGGGCCCATGTAAGTACAAAAGCTTCAATAATGGCCCTCTGGTACACTTTTTGATTGATTTTAACACCCTCTTCCACAAAAATCAAAGGAGTTTTACCACTTGCGCAAATTCCGCTCCAGACCATGACCGACTTTGGATATTGGCAATATTCAACAATTGCCGAATGCTTGGAGTGTCCACACACCAGCTTCAATCTTTTTGGGAAGTTATGAACTTTTTGAACCACAAAGAGCTTCTCATCAGTGAAAAGGAATCTCTCCCATCGCTGACTTGCGGCCCGTCTCAAAAGCTTTCGGCATCTTTGGAGCCATACGAGTTTGTTTCTTTCTTTGAGGAGCTGAAATTTTCGCTTGTAAGGCTTCAGTCCAAGCTCCGTTTTTGCAATTTGTCTCACTGATCTGACACATATTCTCATGTCACGAGCGATTTTCTCATGGAAACCATCGGAGTCCTCTGGACTCACTTTTCGATGGCCTTACGATTTATTGAATTGTTTATAGTGCGTTTTCGCCCACTTCCTGGATGTCGACAAAAATTGCCAAGCTCTTTGAAACGGCAAATTGCATCATTGTTTGCCGAGGTACAAAAGCAAATGAACGACTTCACACTTTCGTTTCCTTTGCTGAAACAACTCTAAAATAGCAGACCTTTTGCTCGACATTATAAAAAACACATAAATTAAAGTACAAACTAAGAAATGTATTAAAAATATTTTATTATTAAAGTGGTTGATAAAGAAACATGAAAATGCCAATTAAAAGGAAATATTTTAATTATTCTAGGAGGCAGGAAATTTGTTCGAGTTTTTTTGCCGCACCCTGTATATGGAGAGCTGAAACTAAGATATTGTTATTTGTTAGTAATTGCCGAAAATATGTAAGACGTAGAATAGGAGAAACGTTATACCCAGACTGCATCCAAGCAACTGTGAAGTAAGCACATAGTTTTATAATTTGGCCACGCATATCGGCAGATGGTATAGGTCGTCTTCATATCAACGATGGGGCATGGAATGTCAGAAAATACATTGACACCATTCTGGAAGCCAAACTTCTACATTTCAACAGGCATCTATTTACCGAAAATGCTTCATTTATTTTTCAGTTAGATTCAGCTCTTTTCTACACAGTAAATTAATCGAAAGATTGATATCGTTCTAATATCATTGAGTTGTTGTCCTGGCCAGGAAGAGCAGTCCTGACCTCAATCTTATGTAAAACTTGTGGCACCGTTTGACCATCATTAACAGATGGGGTGCACCTTTTTTGGCCTTCTGCTGCTTTATTTTTAATTAAATTTATCTCCTGACATCTTAAATAAAACGTTCAGTTTCCAGATGTAGTCAATGAAGCACTCACCTAACTTGCAATTTTAACATAGGAAAGGCAATTTTCTCGTAAAAAAATCTCTTTCTAGGTGTCCAATCGAATATTTTACTTTATTTCACAGCTTTTTGGCTAAATATTATTGTTGTCTTGGTTAGGAAACAATCCTGATGTCAATGTTATCGAAAACTTCTAGCACCGTTTGAAAACTCTTGCCCAAATAAGGTACCTATGAAATAAAAATGAGCTAATTGAGGATACAATTGTTTCCTGGCATTATGTAATAACAAATGAAGACATTCAAAATACTTTCAGCTCAATGAAACATTGATGTGAAGCTGTAAAAAAAAAATAAAGCCTAACCTACTAAGCACTGATCATTCATTGCTATCATCAGTATCTAACGTATATCGTTAGTTTTTGAAGTATATTTTTTTGCGTGGCAAATGTTTGAATTTTATTTTTTTGATTGAATTTAGCATTAAATTATCTTTAAATTGATATAAAAGACTTTGAATTTTGTGTAACGTAACATTTTCTATAAGCATACAAACTTGAAAAATGTAACAATTTAAAAAAGTTTCCTGAATTTTGGCTACCAATGTATATATGAACGCACACACACAAAATCCTAAGCTATTTAAAGATTCAAACATGAAATATTGTGTAAGTATGAGATAAATTCTTTAAAGATTTATGAACATTCTTTAATATAACATCCATAATTTACTTATAAAACACAAACAACACACATTTAGAGTTTCTTATGATCTACAATCATAGAATGAAAAAAAAGAATGTGAAAATTTTAAAATTAAAAATTAAAATTAAAATCTTCTAATTCCGCATTCTGTAAAAAAAAAATATAAGAGTTTTTTTGGAATATTTTGGAGAAAAAACTGACCACATGAGAGGTTAATGTTAAGGTATCGACTACGTTGAAAATGCCATTTTCGGTCAAAAATCGCATTTCTTTTTATTTTACCATTTTAAAGTTCAAGCAATTAGCTTTCTAAATCTGTCTTTGTTTTGTCTGTGCGATAATTAGAAAAAAAGTTACAGATGTTTAAAATATTTTTACAGCTGTCATTCGAAACCGGAAGTGGTGAAATCGAAACCGGAAGTTGTCTGTTTAACATGCTTTTTACCGATAATTTTTGCAGTTTCAACCCATTATAATTTTAAAAACTATTTCTGACAATTTTTTTAATTATTTAATTGATGGGCAACAATTTCGATCTTTTAATTCGACTCTTGCGATTGGCAACATTTGTTTCTTCTGACCTCACATGTTTTTGTTTTGATTTGTGCCTTACGAATTTTGATCCTAAATTTCTTCTAAAAACTTAACTTTTTTCGATTTAATTGTACAATTTTTGATCGTTGATGGTTTCTAGACATTCTGCTTTTAAAAATTCAAGTTATAATGGTTCATAAAACTATAAAAATAACTTCTTGAAAATGCAACAGTGGACTGATAACAGTAGATTGGTAACAAAAACATTGGAAGTAGCAAATATTCAAACTTGTAATGAACAAAAACTGGATTCACTGAAGAATTTTTCACAGTGCAAAGAATGTTTTAATGGAACATTAAGAGGTTATGGAATATTTTATTTAAATATTTTGGGAAGTATGTTTTTCTCAATTTGTGTTTCTTCAATTGTTTTGAGAAGAATCTGTACCTGCATGAAGATTACTTGTTTGGACTGACTTCTAATGTGAATTTAAAATGCTCCAAATGTACTTTTATTGTCAATTTTTCAGCTACTAAAAAGCTTAAAAACCAAACTTCAATTAATTTGCAACTTATTTGTGGAATGTGAGTTATTGGAAGATGACATTTGTCTGCGAAAAAGTTACGTGCTATGCTGAATGAAGTATGGTAAAAAGAGCATATAGACTTTGTGAAAGAAATATCTTGGCTGCTGCTACATCAACGGCTAAAGATGTCATGAATGCTGCTGCGTTGGTAGTAAAAAACATTACAAAATGTTCCAACACGTCAATTGGAGAATGTGGAATATCCGTTGACGACAGATACATGGACATTCTTCCCTAAAAGTTTCTATAGAAACTTTATCCATCGCCACTGGGAAACTTCCAGATTAGGAAATTATGTCTAAGTTTTGTAGAATTCTAAATGTCTAGTCGAACATGCGTGTTCCTGCATTCATCTGGTATTTACTTCAATCATGGAATCTGTTAGTGCGTACAAAATCTTTGTGTGATTTTATACCACGAGATCTTAAAACAATGTTGATTTCTATGGTGTGTGATGGTGATTCCCAAGGATACATTTTAGTTAAAGATCTATTTGATGTCAACAGTGTCATAAAATGAGTGCCTAATATACTTCTAAGAAAGAGTGAGTATTCGGCAAAGAAAAACTTAGAAAAAGCCAGAAAAACCTCGGTGGGAAAGAAAAACTTTCCAGTGTTATGATTAATAAAATTCAAAACTATTATGGCAGTAACACCAATCACGTCAAAGCTCTGCTAAGTGCGGCATTTTTTCTCGGTGGCTCCATCAGAGAGATACCCATGTATGCACCATGCCCAAATGGAGCTGAGAGCTGGTGTGAGTATCAATGAAGAATAGCACCGGAAAAAATATATATAAATAAAGGTGTAAGCCTTTCCATGAAACTTTTAAATATTTCCTGTGTATACAAAGTTGTTTGATAAGCATTATTATAAAATTGCCTCCACGGTGTGACACAAATGTAAACAAATCATTTAACGCGTTTTTTCGGCAAATTGTTCTGAAAGAAACTTTTATTGAGCTGAAAACATTTTTTTGGGTCCATATTGCTGTCATTATTTTTAACAAGCTTTTATTTGTTTGTTTGAAAGCTTTTGGCATAAATGCAAATTATTATACACTGCGTGATGACAGATTTCTTGCCATCATTCGCACAGTGACTCGAAACAACATTCTTTGCCTTTTTAAAAATCAGCCAGAAAAAAAAATATAGGGCCCAAAGAAAGTTAAAATTTAATAAAATAGCAAGGAGTGGAGGTGTTAAATATAAATCATTAGAGTTTTAGTAATATACTTGTGATATTTTGTTTTGTATAAAGTTTAAATGCATTTTTCTCAAAACTGTTTTTTTGTAAATTTCTTGATATTTCAAATGTGATATCTAAAGAGCCAATAGAGATACTTGTATGAAATTTTACACAAATGTTATTAATAGTATTATCTAGAGGTTGGACTAGCAGCTAAGAAATTGAACAATTTTTAGTGATTTTATAGTTATAAAAGTATCGAAAATTTGAATGAAATTCATAGGTTGTAGCTTCGATTAGCTATAACTTTTGATTAAAAGAAAATAATTTAAAACTTGTAGTACAACCTCTAGAAATGTGTTTGAAAAATGTGCTGCAGCAATTTTTTTTGTAAAATATAAATTATTTTTAAAAATAGAGCCTTTGAAAAAAATTAAAATTAATAAAATTTCATTAAAATTTCATTAAAATTTTAAATTTTTGTAAATTTTAATGTATGTATATTATTTATAACTGTGTTTTTTATCATAGTGCAAAAAATGAAATTAAAAATGTAAAATTTTTAGTGAATTTTAGAAAAATAAAAAAATAGGTCTCCGAACGTAGTCG
>BMAO01021913.1:0-11625 GCA_019973975.1 Trichonephila clavata
GTAGCTTTAATTCAAATTAACGAATTCTTGCATGCTCAATGTCTGAATAATAGTAAACAAATTCATGAAATATTGTTGCAAAAATTATATTTTCTATTAAATTTTACTTTATTATATGATTTGTTATGGGTGAACAAACTTTTTCAAGCAAGTGTATATACACTGCTGGCCAGGGCTGCCGCGTGGGGTGGCAAGATTGTTCACCACACAAGGGCGCCTGGGGCAGGGGGCGCCAAAATTTATAGTACTTATAGCTTTTTAATTTAATGTTACTTACATAAAAGTTGTTAATAAAAAACTTGCAATTTTGTATGTATTATATTTTTTAGCAATAAATAAGATTTTTTTTTTTTTGAATTTTATATTTTAATTTAATATAGCTTAATTTTGTTTTCGTTTGTGTAAAACAAATTTGATTTAAGATACCAACAATAAAAACACGTTCCGTGTGGAGTTTGCGCTATTATACGGAATGTGTTCAGAATCTAAGAATTTGTAACATGAAACAACAGGAATTGGGAATGATTTGTATCGGCGTAAATTTGTATTCATTAATGCTGAGATGTGTGGCTCAATGTATTTGTTTCGTTTGTGCTTTTTGTTTGCTATGATAATAATGTACATTTTTAAAATTATGTAATCGCTTGGTTTTTCTTCTCCAAATCATATTTTGTTCATGTATACTGTTATTCAATTGTTCTCAAAACTCGAAATAAAATCTTTATCGCAGCGTTTCTCAAACTGTGGAGTGCGCTCTCTAGGAGGGCGTGATAACCCTACTTGAGGCGCGAACGTATCGCGAAAAATCGAAAACAAAATATTTAAAATAATTATCAATTTGATAAAATATATTTACAATTTAAAAAATTACAAAGTAAAATACATTCTCTATAATAAAAATAAAATACAAATCCCCACTGATATAATACTCAACACTTATAAATGTATCAGTACTGCGCAAAGTATTTGATAATTAAGTTATCAATATCAATAAAAAACAAGTTTTTCTAGTGACTCCCCTGGTCTTGTCATATACAAAATATTTATCTTGATAAATTGTGCGGTTTATAATTAAATTCGTATTGTATTGTAGTTAGGGACGTTTCAAGGCATGGGCCGACTAGGCCCGGGTCCAGGACCTCGCTCTCAGTGGGGGTCTCATTTCATTCTCAACTCCGTCTTAATAAGATCCGGATAATTTTAATGTCGTCAAATATTATTCCCTTCGAAAAACAGTTAATTTCAAACTGCATGCCAATTGGCAAAAGTGATTAAGACTGCATATTATTATGTGATGACCTTGTCCAGTGGCGTAACGTACCCCCCCCCCCCCCCCCGCTACCAAGCCCACTTTTCCGCTTAAGCACGCTAGGCATATGAGGACGAAAAAGATTTGGGGCACAAAAAGTTGAGGGTGAAAAAAGAGAACAAAATTAAAATTATAGAGAACGTGCAACGCCCAGTGTTTATTAAAAAGCAATTATTCTCTTTCTTTTTTATATCTAAATTATCAATATTCATTTCACTATTGGCCAAATTATTATGTAAATCGTTTGTCTTTTCTTCCCCAAATCATATTATGTGTCTGTTATTAAATTGTTCTCAATCTCGAAATAAAATCTTTATCGCAGCGTTTCTCGAAATGTAGGGCGCGCCCCCTAAGGAGGGCGTGATAATCTACTGGGGGGGGGGGAGCGCGAGCATATTACGAAAAAATGGAAAATAAATATTTAAAATAATTATCAATTTAATAAATAATTTGCAATTTAAAATAATTATCAATTTAATAAATAATTTGCAATTTAAAATAATTATAAAGCAAACTATATTCTTATATAATAAAAAAGAAATGTACATTTAAACTGATATATACGCACTACTTATAAATGTATCTGTGAGATCCACTTTATAGATTTCAGTTTATTATGTTAAAAGCAAAACAATTATTTAAATTTATTATTTTGTTCACGTGAATTTATTTATCATTGTTTAATTTTTTGTCACCGTGAACTGAACGATATTGCAAAAGTATATTATTTTGTACGCTGTGGCAACAAGGAAGTGCTCGTTCTGTTTTGTTTGATTAACAGTATTCCATGAAAAAATTGTTTACAACTAGGTGAGTCTTGGACTCTAGTTGGCATGTTAATTTGTGAAATAAAGGAGATTTGGCAGTATTAATAGTTTGGAGTATTAATATTCAATACAAGAAACTTTTTATTTTTACGATAGAGTATACAGTTGCACAAAGTATTTGATAATTAATTTATCAATATTCAATTAAAAAACAAGTTCAGTAATTACTAGTGACTCTCTTGGGCTTGTCATATACAAAATTTATTTACAAACTTAATATTTATCTAATTAGTGCGTTTTATAATTAAAGTCGTATGCATCGTAGTTTTACATCAAAGTACATTATAATTGCATTCAGTTCATTGTTATTGTAAGAAGAGGGGCGCGATGAAAAATGACTAAAAACTGGGTCGCAAATATTGAAAGTTTGGAGAAGCAGCTTTATCGTGATCTACAACAGTCTTTTTGTATCATGAATTTCTTTAGATTCTAAGCAGGATATCTGTACACAAGGGCAGCCGAATGTACGATTTCTTCAAATTTAAGATATAAATATAAAAGATTGCAACATAACTGTAATCGTCGCAATTCAGTTGAAAGTAATTTCGAATTTGTAGGGATTCACCTTAATTCTTTTCGTTGTTTGTTCAGTGTTGCGAACTTTACTTATTGAAAAGTTCTTGGTTATTTTCAATGTTTTCATTTTTTTTATAGACTGTTATTTGAAAATAAACTTCAAGCTCCATAAAAATTCTACCAGACTTATTATTACATCTTAAAAAATCTACACAAGAAGCAATTCCTTCCTAGTCATTCTATTTTTAATAACAATATGATTCATAATAGCTATTTTCCTGTTTCAATATTTCGCAATCTTCTCGTAATTTTCGTAATTTTACTGATGTAATTTTGTCCCCCCTCCTCTGCTCTTTTGCAGATATGTTTTTTTAAAAAAAAATAATTGTAATAATATTGTATTAAATTTTCTTGTTCATGCATATTTTTTGTATATTTCCTGTCTATCTCGGTGGACCATTTTGCAGCTCTAAGCCCTCGTTGGATGCGAGTTCGATCCTCCCGAATAATTAAAGCTAGGGATTTTTTCAACGACATTTTATAGCGTGGCATTTCGTTTCTGCTTCTTTTAACGTCAGTAATACTCGAGCACATACAAATCGGTATTAGATAAATTATAAAACTAAAATTATTGATTTAAAAAAAAAGAGAAGAGAGAGAGAGAAGTGCGCCAAGAAAGAGAAGACAGTAAGTAAGAATTGTAGCTTTGTAAATATTTAAAATATTCCCATATTTTTACTTTTTTACTAGATAGAATTCAAACAAGATAAGCCATTTATTTATTTATTTTATGCACCAGGGTTTTAAATACCTAGCTAGGCCACTGCCTTCAGGAAACACTTTTTTTTCAAAGAGAGAGAGTTGACACAATTTTAAATCAGTAATTTTTTTCAATTTTTCTTCATTCTTTATAACTGCAAACGGTTATTATGAATTTACTTTTGTTTGTTTGTATTGGTTTTCCCTTGAGTTTTTTATCATATTAAATATAGTTTTACCATTACATTTTTATCATATTATTCAAAACATGCATTATTATTTGCTTTCCTTTACAAAGGAGGTAGTAAAAATAATGTCCAGCTTAATGAATTCTAATTAAAAAAATTTTTATTTTGTAAATTTTCCGTGTTACATCAGCTAATTTAAGATTTTCGTCAATATTTATACATATATTCATGGACTTTTATAGTACTTTATGTTGATTAATATGCATCAATATTTGTTTTCTTTGTTTGAATACATCTTCCAAAAACACAGCTTTTTTATGCAAGAATAGTCTTATAAAGTTTAATTATTAGTGTAAACATGAAATTCCAAATAGTTAGTATTAAGGTAGTACTAGTAGTACTTAAGGTAGTACTGGTATTGAAGTTTTTTTCAGACTTCAAAGTTTAATTCCTAGCATTGATATTTTGACACTGATCGCACTTGCATTGAGCTATAGAAATAAAAATAAATAAAAATATCTATAATATTTCTTTATTTTTGAAGGAATGGAAAATGTTAATGCCTGTGTGTGTAAAACTTGATTTAAATAATATAAAAAAATATTAATTGGAGCATGACAGTCTTAACGCGACTATTGCTGGGATGGGGGACATTTTTCCTGGAAGCTCATATCAAGTAGGTGTCTGATACTTTCGATATCTTGTTTCACTAGCAACTGGTTCTTTCTTGAAAGTATACCGAACCCCAGTCTAGAATTCACTTTACTTTATAAATTCTCTGAATTTTTCTTTATGAAATTTTTGCCTTAATTCTGTAGAATTATTCTTTGTTGAAAATTTCATTTACCTTTTTGTACAACGTTTGTGATGTTATTTATATTTGCACAATTCGTCATATTCTGAATATAATACTGTTTATGTCTTATATCATACAAAGATTCAAAAATTCAAATTTATCGTAACCAGATTATTCACAGAACATTTGGTTACTGAAATACACACATTTGTGTTAAAATTATTCTTACTTTTTGAGAAATATATTATTCTATAATACCCTACTCATATCGTAAAGCATTTGAAATTTACTTCAGATAATCGTAGATCAGATCAAGCATATGAACATGCAATTGCCAATGCAAGTATCGTCGCTGATGATTTGGGGGTGGATACTGATTTTCCACAAAGTCGAAACAGGCGTAAAAATAAATTGTTTCAAGATGAACAAACCGACGAACCAATCAACAATCCAAGACAAAAGTTTAAGGTTGAATTTTACAATATAATATTAGACTTTGCTCTTTATTCAATTTCAGAAAGGTTCAGTTAATTAAAAGAACATTTCAATTACTACTATATACCTAATTTAAAAAACTGGAGTGACAATGAAATTTTAAGAAATAGTGAAGAATTAGAACGAAAATTAACGGATACTAAAAATATTAATGAAAAGGACATAGATGGATTAAATTTAATTGAAGAAATAAAATCTTTCCGATGTTTTACCAAAGAGGATATGTCACCTATTGATGTTTTAAATTATATTTATGAAAACAATCTTATCGATACATTTCCAAATATTGTAATAGCTTTACGGATTTCTTTAACCCTGCCAGTTTTGGTGGCTATTGGAGAACGAAGTTTTTCAAAACTTAAAATTATAAAAAAAACTACATGCGATCTACTATGGCGCAGGAGAGTTATGGGACTTGTCAATTATATCCATAGAGAGCGAAATTTTGTGTGGATAAATTAAATATAAAGGAAGTGATATGAGCATTTGTAGCTGAATCATTATTTGAATATATTTTCTAATTTTTATATTTTACTTAAAAATTTTATATCATTTTTGTTTTGTTTCGTTTTTAAAATTTATGAAATAATAATAAAAAAACAATAAGACAAACGTGTTTTAATATTATAATTTTAAAGCTTTTCAGTTCGAAAGTCAAATTTCGAATACTATAAATGAGTATTTCTTATTTTATTTGTAGCACTTTATAAGAGTGCAACAGAACCCCATAAAGGGGCGCCGAATTTCAAATTAAACAAGGGCGCCTAATACCCACGCGCGGCCCTGCTGCTGGCCACCGTAAATGCAACACCCTGAAGGAAGCACGCAGATAACATGAAATTTACAACATACATTACCGGAACTGAGATATGCAAATGATTAGAATTTCAGCGCAGAAACACATCACACACGCCGGTTGCGCCACCTCAAAGCGCTATTTAAGGCTTGGAGATTTCGACGATTTCAAGTACGGCAATTGTGTTTTTCTTGTGGTTTTTTCAAAAACGATCAGTTATGTCTCGTAGAAAACAGCGATCAGCTTTTGATTAAGAATCCGAGTTCGACAGAGGAGGGATAGTGGCCTACCGAGATTGTGGATTATCTTTCAGGGAAATCGGTAGTCGTGTTGGACGAAACCAAACAACTGTAATGCGGATATGTGACCGCTGGATGCAGGAGGGTACGACGGACCAACGTGGTCGATCGCATCCACCTCAGTGCACCACTTCACGTGAGGACAGGTAAATTGTGCGCATGGCAGTGACGTATCGTTCAGTCACATCACGACCATAGCATAGCACATTGAGTCTGTAACGCATCATTCAGTGTCTGCGCGTACCATTCGACGCCGTTTACAGCAGAGTGGTCTGTCCGCAAGACGTCCATTGCTTGGTCTACCCTTGACGAAGAACCACAGACGTCTCTGCCGCCAATGGTGCGTTGAAAGAAGGATGTGGGTGGCAGAATGGAATGAAGTTGTCTTTACTGACCAGTGACGCGTCTGTCTGTAACACCACAATGGTCGGATTCGAGTCTGGAAACACCGTGGGAGAGGATGCTGAACAGCTGCGTTATGCACCGCCACACTGGTCCTGCACCTCGTATTCGGTATGGGGCGGTATTGGATATCTCTCTCGCACTCCTCTAGTACGCATTGCCGGTACTTTAAACAGCCAGCTCTACATCTCCAAAGTGTTGGAGCCATTTGTCCTTCCTTACCTTTAGGGCTTGGCCACAACCATATTTCAACAGGATAATGCTCGACCACACGTGGCATGCATTGTCCAAAGGTTCTTCGTCAATTACCAGATTGAATTGCTTCCTGGCCGGCTCGCTCTCCGGATCTTTGCCTATAGAAAACATGTGGTCCATGGTTGCTCAACGATTGACCCAGATTACACCCCCAGCTGCCAACACCAGATCAACTTTAGCAACATGTGGAAGCTGCTTGGTCTGCTGTACCCCAAGAACACATCCACAGTCTCTTTGAATCAATGCCGAGGCGTGTGGCAGCGGTGATCTCCAACAATGGCGGCTACTCTGGCTACTGATTCTGGCAGGAACCACACTTCACAGAAGTCTATAAATTTAATCATTTGATACTTGGTCAACATGTTGTCTGTAAAAAATTAAATGTAAAAAAAACTTTTTTAAGAACAAGCTTTATTTAAACGCGCAAAAAGAATAAAATAAACTTTTCCTTTAAAACTTTTTTTACTATCAACTTATAACGTCATTACACAATTTATATGATATAAAAGCTTGTCGCGAATTTAAGTACTCATATTTACTTAGTTTGAATTTTAAAAACCAAAATCAATCAGGTTAAGTTATTTATTTACTTGTTTATCTACACAGGTAAATCTCGCGACAAGCTTTTATATCATATAAATTGTGTAATGACGTTATAAGTGATAGTAAAAAAAGTTTTAAAAGGAAAAGTTTATTTTATTCTTTTTAGCGCGTTTAAATAAAAGCTTGTTCTTAAAAAAGTTTTTTTACATTTAATTTATTTTTTACTTTTTAGTTATCGCTGGACAGGTTTCTCAGCCTGTTCAACTCATTGAACGCTGGTTCGCCATCCCTGGTTTAGCTGAATTAATTCTCGCAAAATGGTATTAGACTAAAAACACAATTTTTTAAATCCGTAATTTTTAAGCAATTTTTTCAATCTTCATGCAGATTTTGGGCTAACATTGTTCTACACACGAAAAAAAAGGTTTAGTGAGATTATCTTCATAAATGACAAAGTTATTAAATGTTTAATTAAAATTTTGACTATTTTTGAAAAACTTAAAGAATATATTATTTATTTGAAATATTTTGAAGATAAGGGATGTATTTCTGTAACATTTAGAAGAAAATTTTAATTGTTTATTAAAAACTTCAAAAGGCATTTAAATATTTGTATTAATCAATAAAATGCTTAAGACTAAAAACGCATTTTGTAATCAAAAAAGAAAGTTTTATCAAATAATGATAATTTTTTGCTGGACATTGAATATCTTCTACGTAAGAATCTATTTTTTTTTAATTGCTCAGATCATCTTTAGAAACTTGATTTGAAAAAAATCAATAATTAAATCAAATAAAATTAACAGATTCTATTTGTAATTAAATTTAAGGACACATGTCGTAGTGTGTGTTTAGATTACTGGTGATAAAATGAGGTATATTTAAATTACTCGTAGGCTTAAAATTAGAAAATTTCTTTAAAAAATTACTTCATTTTATTGTAAAATTATTTTTTTAATCGAAAATATATTGCATTTCTAGATAATATTTTCTCTTATTGTTTTCCTAGCGGATTCCTTTTTGATGGGTAAGATATATATAAAAAATGATCTTTCCGATTCTGTAATTATTTTTTGTCTGAGTTCATAGATTAAAGTTAGATAAATTATTTAAAGAATTTCTTCAATACTCCATCTCAGTTTAACTTGGCAGCGTTGAGAAAGGTATACAATGTACCAATCTACTTGAAAAATAGCTCTACTTTTTTGTTTTGAATTTAAATCCAAGGAAATAGATAGAAATTTGTAAAAAAATTGCATACGTTGTAGAAATTAGATTTTTTTTTACGTTGTAGAAATGTAATTATTTTTTAGACAAAGTTAATTAATACAGTCAATAGCGCAACGTTATGAAATTCCAGTTTGGCTGAAAACCGATTTTCGACGCCAACTTTTGTCATTGTTGTAACAATAAAATTATTACAACAATGCAGATATATCCAAGTTGGCGCCCAAAACTAGTTTAACGTTTTTAATTAATATCTTTTTAATTAATTGCAATATCGGAATATAAATGGTCAAAACATGCATTGTCATCCAAACTAAACGAGTATACAAAATTTCAGCTCAGTGGGAGGAAGATATCAGCTTCAAAATTGAGTTGCAAGATTCCACCCGAACAAATTACATACATACATACATACATACATACATACATACATACATACATACATACATTGTAAGTTAAATAAAAGCTTTTAATAAAAATAAATTTTGTTGTGATATCTCTTGTCTTTCTTGGTGTTGCATTTACGGTGGCCAGCAGTGTATATATACACTCAAGAGCCAAACATTTTGACCACCCTACATTTTGCAGTGAACTCGCCTGGATGACGTGGAAGGCACGTTATCAGGTGGAAGTGGTATTTAACTGCTTCTGGAGAGTCTGAAGAATCATTCTTTCACTTCTGTGTGTCATGGGAAAGGCTGCGGATCTTAACGATTTTGATAGAGGGCAGATTGTAATGGCTCGAAGGCTTGGAACAAGTGTTCCCGAAACTGCACGACTCGTGGATTGTTTGCGATCTACAGTTGTTAGTACTTATGCAAAGTGGATGAATGACGGTGAAACCAGCAGTAAACGACATGGTGTTGGACGTCCACACGCTATCAAAGAAAAAGGTCGTCGGAGACTGTCTCGCATGGTGAAGCAAAACCGGAGACAGACAGCCCAATACAATGCAGAGCCAAGTAGAATAGTATCGGAGCACACTGTTCAGCGGACACTGTTGGATATGGGGCTACGCAGCAAACATCCCATTCGCGTGCCTTTGTTGCCAAGCGTCATTGCCAACTGCGCCTGCGCTGGGCCCGGGAAACATCGCGCCTGGTCCATGGATCAGTAGGAGAGAGTTGCCTGGTCAGATGAATCACAGTTTGTCATTCATCACGCGATCGCCGTATCAGGATACGCCGTCTTCCAGGCGAACAGTTGCTCCTTCAATGTACAGTAGGTCATACACATACCGGTGGTGAAGGTATTATGCTTTGGGAGACGTTCTCTTGGGCGTCTCTGGGACCCGTGGTTGTGGCAGAGCAAAACATGAAACAGGGTATCTGAACATCATTGCAGACCAGTTGCACCCTTATATGGCCTCTGTTTTTCCAGCCTGGAAAATGGAATGTTCCAACAGGACAAAGTCACAAGGCTAAAATTGTGTTGGAGTGGTTCCAGAACATGATGCTGAATTCCAGTTAATGTCCTGGCCGCCTAACTCACCGGATCTCATCGCTTAAACATCTGATACAATCTGTCTCCGGCCATCTACCAAGGACTTGTGCATCCATGCCAACGCGGGATGAAGCTGTGTAGCGCGCCAAAGGTGGGCCAACTCGTTATTGACAGGTGGTCATAATGTTTTGGCTCTTGAGTGTATATGTATGCATACAAAGGCTTTCCAAACCATAACATAATGTACCTTTACACATCACGTAAAAATATTTTTTATAACTGAATACAAAATCAACCGGAGTCTGAGTAAACAAAGTAAATAATGTATAACACTAGAGAGTATTTTATAATATTCACTAAAATGGGAAATCTAACGACAGATAACCTGGTAACTTAAATAAAAACGAACACTAAGACACTGTTTACGACGAACACTGTAAAATAATTTTCGATGTGAAATTCTTACGAAAGAAAAAAAAGTATCACTTATACCTGATTCTTGGTTTCTGAATACCGAGATTAGCTTAATCTAAAGTTTGATTATATTCTAGCATAAAATTTTCAACGTTTAGTAAGGAGAGTTCTTTGTATGATGCAAAAATGATTCCATGAAAAAGAAATAAAAAATTTATACATTCCATTATGCTTTCTTCTCTCATTATGCTTCATTGATTGAATACTCAAAAATATAGACCAAATTTTCATTTAAAATCCTTCATGTGCTTTTCCAAGTATCGTAATACTATTTCACTTGAAAAAGCATGACAGATGTACGTTATTTACAACTTCGCTAAATGAAAATGAAATACATGGGAGGACTAAAGACAGTGATTAGTTACTTTATTGCTTCGTGAAAAGTAAATCATATCTTCTTTTTTTCCTCCCTACAGCTAACGTAAGGTATACTGTAAAAATAACAGTCATGAATTTTTATATCTTCCTAGCATTTTATCCGATTCTCAGTCTGACTTTTGTTTTTCTGTTTGTTATTTAGGTTTAAAAAGAAAATCCACTGAAGAAAAGTATCACTTTCTTGTCACGGGAATTACAGCAAATAAAAAAAAATGTTTTTATTTGGTTATATTGGATCAAAGATATCCAATAACTGTATTAAAGTTTTGATTTTGAATGACTTTAGATCGTCAATTGGAAAATCGCTCAAAAATTCGATTTAAAAAAATGCAAAGTGAATTTTGAGAAAATCTACTTTAATGGCGTCACTCAGGCTTTGGGCCGTCTAGAAGCCTTGCCCCCCCCCCTTCCGCAGTGCGGGGGTGTACGTTACGTCACTGGATGTCACTGATTGTATCGCAGAAATTGAATCAGAAAATATAACAACATTCTCAGAAGTCTTGACAATAATTGTTGAATAATCGTTTTAATAGTTTCTACTTCACCTTCGAACGGATTTGCGCTTGAACCTCAGTTTAGATAAAATGAAAATGGTTCAGAAAAATCCCAGTGCCTTCACTTCCATCGTGATCCATCGGCAAAGACATGACGCCAATCAGGCTGAGGATATCTGATATTTATAGTTTCTAAGGCGGTGGATTTTAAAACTGTATAAAGAAAAATTTCTTTCATACCACTTGTGTAAGATCAGTTCTTCTTTTACCAAGGGTTCAAGTGGAGGTGGCATAGTTTCCGGGATGTTAAATTGTTCTCTGATTTTCACTATTTTTTAGAAAAAAAAAACTTCTTGTGTTTTTAGTCCTCTGTTATACACTGCTGGCACCGTAAATGCAACACCAAGAAAGGACAAGAGATATC
>BMAO01021914.1:0-41870 GCA_019973975.1 Trichonephila clavata
TTTTATGGAAAAGGGGAAACGTGTATCTGGTGTAAAATGTGTTATAAAAAACTAACATATTTGTTCTTGTGTACTAATAATTTCTTTCTTGGGCCACGAAATTATAAAATGGATTATTAATTAATTTTCCAATTTCTCGTGACAACCACTTGCTTAAAGAATGGTACTAAAACAAAAATGTTTATTGAAAAGGGTAAATAAATAAAACACAATAATAAAAGATGAAATGTCCTAAAAAGGACAATTTTTAATGGAACTTTTTAGGGTAAATTGTAAAGCTAAATTTTGAAATAAAATCCACTTATCATTGTTTTAAAAACCCCAGTTTTAAAGGGATCCCTTTTTCTTTGAAAGTTGTGCTTGTTGAACGGAATGCGGTGGTTATAAAACCTATGAATGGAAAGGCATGGCCACTAGACAAATGGATCCTTCCTGCCCTGACGCTGGCTTTAGAAGTTACGGCTACGATACTCAAGTGCCTTCTTTATTCCAACAGTGATTTGGCGCATGCGCATAACACAGGTTTTTTTCGTTAACACGCTTGTACCAATTTTACTCTTCATAATATTTCCATACAGGGGGCTTCATATCAAAATGGATTCTTAAGGAGTAAACTCCAAAAATTTCAATGCATGTTATTTAATTATGTTTATTTTAAGCAAAAAGGCTTTAATATTTTAAGATGTAATCTTTTGTGTAAGAATATTCTTTTACATTTTGAAATTAATTTCCATTAACAATAAGGCAAGTTTTCGAAAAATATATCACATTTCCAATCTCTGAAGCAGTAATTTATGTGTAGACATATATGTAAAAACAGATTCAATTATCGTGAGAAAATCTCAAGTTTTACTTTAAGAAAAAATGTATTTGCATCATTATCGTCATCAAACTCTTATTCTATATGATATTTCTTGAGGAAAAATTAAATACATTTTTAAAAATAGTACAGTGATAGGGAGAGAGGAATAATATAAAAATATTCAAAAAAAAGGAGGAAATATGGAAAATTACAATTAAATATTATTTATTTAAAGGATAACTTAATTTTCATAAAAAAATAATATTTTAATGATCAGAATGCATTTTGTTGTTGGCTTTATAGATATTAAAATATAATGTAGTATTTTCGTCGAAATTGTATAACACATTTTTCAAAATTGAGGGAACTAAAAGTGGAAGAATTTGTTTACTACAAAAAATTATCTATTTCAAAAATACTTTTAAATTTATTTTCATTTGTAAGCAGAAGGTTGCTTTTAAGCTAGAACTTTCATTGCGAAATTAGTAAAAGCATATTAAGCTCTCTTAACTTCAGCAAGCTTGTGCTTGTGGTTTATATTCATAAGAAAACTCCTTTTTTATTAATAAATTTTTTCATATGAAAACATCTGGAGCTGCTGAATGTGCTGAAAAAAAATTGAGAGCAAATCGAAAATATTTTGGAACATAGTGTGGTATTCACTTAACTTAGTTTGCCTCATTAACCATATCTAGCGAGTCTAAAAATTTGATTTTGCATATGTAAAAGGCTCTTTTCATATGATTGATCTAAAACAAAGAAAAGCAAAGAAAAAAAAGAACTGAACACTTTTAAGTAAACATTTTAAGCCAACAAAAGGTGCAATTCTTAATTTTACAGTGAAAAAATTAATATTTTGTGATACAATCTTAAAAGTATGCTACAATTAAATATTCCTAATACCACATAATTGCATTGAATTACAAAACAAAACAAAAAATTCGCTTCATAATCAACACAATTTTCTTTCTGTAGTTATATAAGAAGAATGAAAAATTAATAAATATACATTGAAAACAAATACAAGTTTTTTATAAGTTATTGATAGGTGAGAGAGACACAGACTTAAAAAACAAAATAAGTGAGAAGCGATGCATAAAAAATATCACTATAAACTTTACATAAAAATGTTTTCAACTTTCTGTTTAATCTACTTTATTCAAAACTGCTTTTATTTTTATAAAATAATTTTAACAAATCTGTTTTGTTACAAAACAACTGTATAGAGCATATTAAAAATAATAATAAACAAAAATAATTTCTTAAAATCCTTTTAAAATATAAAAGAAATTTAACAAGTTTTATTTTTCTGTAATATGTGTTTTAACATTAACTAAATTTAAATTTGTCAAAAGCGAACAATATGCGAAGTCTAATCTTTGCTTTTCGTTTCTTTATTTTGACCTTCTACCGTAAAATCAATTGCACAGTTTTCAACCATTGTTAGTGGGGAAACTTTAATTTTGACACGAAATTGTTATTTGTTAACTTAAATGTATATTAGAAGAAATTTCTTGAAATTCAAATGTATTCCATTAAAAAAGAATAATCTTTGAGAGTGCAACATATTTCAGACTTTTCTACTTTGGAAAGTTCAAATATTTTTCACCGATATTTTCTGTTATTTTTCTTTTGGAATAAAGAAACTTTTGCAAAATATTTGTTGTACAAAAAGATAAGAAGTCAACTTATTTAAGATTTTTCTACCATTTTGGATTCAAAAAATTGTAATATTTCATCAATATTTTTTCCTTTTGTTTCTGGAATAAAGAAATATGTAACAAAAAGACTTGCTATACAAAATGCAGAATACATCCAGTATACCCCATAGCCATGTATAGTTTCTTCGGCTGCTTTGAATGATTTTGTGATAATGAATACAAATGTCCAATTAAGTGCTGTAGCTATACCACTTACAATTCCTCGGAAGCGGACTGGTGTCATTTCTGCAACCATTAACCATGGAGTAGGTCCGAAACCAAGTGAAAAGGCAGCGATAAACGACATTAAGCAAACTAAGGGTAACCAGCCGTAGTTATCCACTATGGAAGGATTCTGAGTTCGAGCAAGATCAAAACCTCCAAAAACAACTAAGCTTATTGCCATACATACACCAGAAAACAAAAGTAAAGCTTTTCTTCCAGCTTTATCCATAAGAAGACTACTGACTAAAGTTGCAATGACTTGTACGATAGAAACATATATAGTTGCTTCGATGGGATCTAGACTGCTATGAGCAGATTTAAATATTTCAGCAGTATAAAATAATACTGCATTGACACCACTGAACTGTTGAAAAAACATGAGCAAAATTGATAGTAAAAATGGTTTATAAATTATAGGAGCTTTGAATTCTTGAAATTGCACGCTTCCCTTAGGTTGAGATTGGATTTCGTCTTCCATTTTCAGGCATTCATCTTCTGCGTCATATGATTTGCCTTGCAGAAAAATGATAGCATTCTTGGCTTCTCCTCGTCTTTTTTGTGCCATTAACCATTTAGGTGACTCAGGCATTAGAATCATCAGAGAAGCAGCAATCAAACTCGCTACACCTCCTGACACAGATAAATATCTCCAAGTAAGTTGCGAGCCCAGAAAGGAAACGATAAGTACCCCTATGACGACGAAGAGCTGGAAAGAAGCTCCCAACAGACCTCGAACATCAGGAGTGGCAATTTCAACCAAATACATAGGCGTAGTCACGGAAATTATTCCGCAACAGAATCCTGTAATCACACGTCCTAAATAAATCAATCCTGTAGAGTTTGCGTAAGCAATAAACATCCATCCAACTACAAAAGGGACTGTATTGAGTACCAGAGCTCCTTTTCGACCTAGGCTATTGGTGAAATAACCTGAAAGTAAACATTTAAAGCATTTTAAATCACGTGAAACAAAAAGAATATTGGAGTGTTTTACAGAAATATATTTAAGATTCAGAACTGTATATATATATATAAAAAAAGGACAGAAAATGGTTGGTGTATATAGTCTAGATCAGTAAAATTCAAACCATGTTCCACGGAACCCTAGTGATTCACGAGTCAAATTTCAGGTTTCAGTCATAATAAAAAATTGAAAAGAAAAATATAAATGTGTATGAAAAATATATTCACGATCTTTATTGTAGAAGAATTTGTATGGCCCCGAATATCTAAAGCAGCGTTTCCTAAAGCCAGCTATGTGTCTCACGGAAGGAAACTTAAAAAAAAGGACCATGCTGGACAGCCTATCTCATAAGCAATTTCCTGCAACTTATACTTCTATGTGCAGGTAATTTCGAGAGCCATTACAAGAGATAAACTGGGGTAGAGATAACCTCAACAAAAGTGATAAAAAGCACATTCATGTCTTATGATATGTTTAAATAACGGAGTAAAATTATATCCTGAAAAAAAAAAGAACCGTTTCAATGAAAATAGCAGGAAAATAGTGGCAATTTCCCTTTGGAATTATTTATTTAGCTTCTTGAATTTAAGCAGATATGATAAAAACAGGATAATCTTCATTCCGTGCTTATGTAATAAAAGGTAACTATTTTAGTAGATCCTTAAAGCTAAATGCACAAGTATTTTAATCAATGCGTAAGTTAAAGTTGAAAGAATATTTTATTATATTTGCTTTTATTACTTTTTTTACTTTTTCATTTTATATATGTATATATGAATATATGTATATAAGAACAATGATAATCAAATATGTTTTGGGGAAAATACACACTTAAGCATTTTAATCAACTTAAAAATATTCATTATCATTAATTTCTTTGAATATTTTTAAGTTGATTAAAATGCTTAAGTGTGTGTTTTTCCCAAAACATATTTGATTATCATTGTTCTTCAAAAAAATGTTTTTATTTAAAAAAAATTTCTTTAATCGCTTATAAATGTTGATACCAGTTCATTTAAATACGGGATGCTAATGAGCTTTAAAGTAGTGTTAGTGCCGTATAGAAATTTTTTTATGTTTTGTCAACGAGGAATCCGCCTGGTCAAAGCTCGGAGCAATTATTGAGTTTAGTATATTAAAGAATTGGTTATTCCGTTTCAAAAGTTCTATTTCCAACCCTTTCCCAAAATAAACAAGAATAAAATGTAAGAAATTTACTGGCAAACAATGAAAAGTACATCAAACATAATGATCATTTTTTGAAAATAATATTTGTTTTTCTTTGCTGGAACTTTATCTAAAACGAAATATACTTTATTGTGTCCACACTCATATTTTTGTCTGCGGCAAACGTGAATTTTTGAAGAAATTTGAGACCCTTTCTTTGACTATAATATCACTAAAGACATTGATATATGAAAACAGAAAAGATAAATTTCTTAATGGCCATAATTTAAATTAGAGGGCTTTCAACCTGTGGCTCACTAGAGTTAGAGTTATATTTACGTCGCATATAAAGCTTGTGACGGGTGTTTACGCGTTTCACTAACCTTCTCTTAAAAACTTTAAATTGTATTTATTTTGACCAATCCCCACTGAGAGCTTAAAGTGTGACTTATGTAAATAAGATAGTTTCGGGTTTAGCGAGTTCGAAAGAGATATAAAAGGGAGAAATGAAATGAAGAGATAAGGATGACTAAGCGGTTTGATAGAGTAGAACTCCGTGTTTGGGATTGAAAAGTAAACTACGTGGTTGTCTAAGAAGGTGTTTTTAAGCGTCTAGTTTAATGAAATGAAATTTGATAGAGAAAAGAAGATTATTGAAAAAGATTCATTAAGGCGGTTCAGAAGTTATTGAAGATATCCTAGATTATAGCCACTTCCTAAATTCTACTAGTTCCAGGTTCCTTCTGAAGAAGATTTCAGGTCTGTAACTTTTGTGGTTTAGATTTAAATGTGTAGTTTGATTGTACGTGTTATTCCCCTCGTGATATCAGTTAGTATTCCGTCGTCCATAATTGAATTCTGATAATACTCCATGATAATTTATTGTTCTTAAAGTTGATTATTAATTGTGGATTTCTGTCTTAAAGAAATAATAAATAAGTGATTTATTATTTGAGTAGTCTTTAATTATGAATCCTACATATCCTAACATAGATAATATGCAAAGGGGTAGTGGGAGACTACGACAAGCTACACGAGGGCTGCTTGCGAAAGGACCCCGTAATTTGGAACCATGGTCAAGTGACGAGAACAACACCCTGAGCTGACGCTCCATTCTCCTAACTTCCACGTCAATGGGAGGACGTTTGAGTCTTGACATATTTAACGTGTGTCGGTCTTCTCTGCACATCAGGTTTTCAGCGGTACTAGGTTCGAACTCATGAGATGCCTGCCACATGACCTTGACCACTAGGATACTGCGGGCCACACCCGTGGCCCGCAGAAGGTATTTTAGTGTCCCCAGCTTTGAGTTGGAGGCGATTTCAAGAAAAAAAGTCCCCCCTTGGCAGATTTTCATCACAAAAAACACTTTTTATTCATTTTTGATATTTAAAACATTTCATTGATATGTTTAATATCCATTTGAAATAAAATTTTCTGAAAATGACGAATGTCTCAAAAATTTTACTGTTTCTTAAATATTTTTAAAAATAAAAAATTGACAATGTATAAAAAATCTTAGCAATCTTCAGGAGAAAAAAGTAGATTCTTATCTCTAACAGGATGTCAATCTTTCGTCATCAAAGGTGACCTTGAGCATGCCCTGCTACTGCCATAGAGGGGGAATAAATAAGCAGAGTTATATTTCTCATAATATTGCAATTAGAGAAAAATTTTCAAAAAAAAATGCCCAGATCTTTATTTAATCATTTATTTTTTATTGAAAATAAGAGTAAGGTGGTTTGTCTTATTTGCAACGAGATTGTAGAGCAATGAAATAACGCAGCATTATGAAACACTATGATACAAAGCCCACTGGAAAATATTCTGCATTAGAAGGACATTTTTATTCAAAATTTTGCATTTTTATCTCCTTCCTGTTTATCCTTGTCAGTTTATCTGCTGACAAAGATAAACTGTCAGCAGTTTTTTTTCACCAGAGCGGATAAAAAAATCTGAAAATAGTGTTCGCGTCAGCTACATGGTAGCAGAAAAAATTGCCAAGCGTAGAAAACCCTTTGGCTGATGAAGAACTAGTAAAAAAATGCCATCAGAATCAGTTGATGTGTGTCTATCTCAGACTCAAGGCATATCGAGCATTAGCTTGTCTGGGGTAACAACAGGACGCGTGGAGGCTCTCGCAACAGATGTATTCAATAAATTAAAATCCAAATGCAAATGATTTAAATTTTATTCTCTTACTACAGATGAATCACAACAGATACTGTACAAGTAACCATTTTTATATTTGTGGCTTTGATACAGACTTAACAATTGTAGAGGAATTAACCTTGTGTCATTTCTCTTAAAGGTACAACATGAGGAAGAGATCTGTATGCGAGTCTGACACAGACTTCGGATAAATGTGAATTAGACTTCAGCAATGTATCTTCTATAACCGCAGATGATTCTAAATCGATGACTGGAGAGAAAATAAGAGTAATCACATTACTCAAATCCGGAAAGTGGAAATGCAGTCATGTCCAAAATTAAGGTCACAAACAAAATGTGAAAACTGAACTTTTTACTGTGTTGCCACGAAATTTGGCACAGAGAAGTATTAGAAAGTGAGAAAGAATAAAGCAACATAATAATATGGAAAAAATTTTAATTATGAATTAAGATACATGTGATAATAAGATATCAAAAAGTGTGAAATCATGAATCAGGGATAAATCATCTACCTCGGGAAAAGTCTGTCTAAAATGAAATGTGACCACTGTGAACTACTAAACAAGCCTTACAATGAAATTCCATTCTGCTTATGCGGGTTTAAATAAGTAATTGTGGCAACAAAACCCATTTTTCCAAAAACGGGTCTTATAATTCGTAGGGGGGGGGGAGTTACGTTGAGAAATGGCTTTTCCTAGACCATCTCAAACATGTTCAATAGAATTGTGATCTAGAAACCTAGAGGGTCAATCCATATGGAGAATATCCACTCCTTCATGAAATTCATCATGGGAGCTCTATGTGACTGCGTAATATCGTCCATAAAAATGTAATCCGTGTTCATAGCACACAGAAAAAAGTCACATTGCTTCCAGGATCTCATTCCGATAGCGCTGTGAGTTGACAGTACTCGCATCAAAAATGTACAGTGGTACACAACTGCCCAACATTATGCCACCACACACAAGGACTCCTTTACCACCCAATCTGTTAATTTTTGTCACATAGGAGGGATAAAAGCGAGCTCCATTTTCTCTCCAGGTGAAGACTCGATGAAAATTACTTTGTCTGGTACATTTCGACTCATCACTGAAAAGAACATCCCCCCTTCTTATGGTTCCACAACTGATGTTTTCATCTCCACAATATCCGGGTCTTCCCTTCTGAATACAGCCAAAGGGACGCGCCAGATTGGACGCCGGGCGTAAAGGCAAGTCTCTGCAAAGCGGCTGTAGTCTGTTTTCCTGGAAATTCTTCTTCCAGACACAGCAGCAAGGTCACGAGAAAGCTTAGGAGTTGTTGTCCGCCAATGCCGTTATGCTCTTTAATGCCAAGTAGTGATCCTGTGCAGATGTCGATGCTCTGTGGTGACCTTGGCCGACCTTACTGGTGACAATACCACTTGTTTGGAATTGATTCCATAACCAGGTGACCCCTTTCGGGCCAATTGCAACAATTGAGCCACCTCCGCTTAAGAGTAGCCCACTTCAAGCCTGAAAACGGCTCTACATCTCAAGGAATCCTCTAAAAAATTAAAGGAAGTCATTCTCACTACAGACTAACTTGCTTGTTGTAATGCACAGGGGTAGCCAACCTTTTTGGAAAGAGTGGCACTATCTGGTGGAAAAAAATTATGCGTGCGACTTCCAGCTTTTCCAACAAACGAAAGAATATAAAACGGTGAAAAAATGTTACCTATAGGTTTATTATGGAACTTTTACGCAGATAGCACTTTTTTTTTAATCTAAATCTACGTAGTGGAAATTTATTTATAATATAATATGACAAGAGTACAAACTTAGGTTTTATTGCTAATAAATTTTTGCAGACTCAAAAATCAGTTAGGTTAGGTATAAAATAAAAATGAATAACTTTAAACATTTAATTCTAAATATAACTAAGCAGTCAGTACTATCTTAATGTTTTTTTTTTTTACCGATTCTTCTACATCATGATTAGTTCTCGAAGATGTTAACAAAATTAGGTTTTTGTAAGGATGTATATGTTACCGTTAAAGTGTATAATTCAGTTATTTCATAGAATAACTAGGTATTTCCTGAAATAACTGTACAAGTCAGTTAAAATATATAATAGATGAAAAATTTCATACTTTACCTAGTTACTCGATGAAATAATTAAGAGTAGACCGTTAAAGTGAAAAATAAACAATTTCAAAGATATTTTATAAATTTATTGATCCTAAATAGCTAAAATCTCTCGAAAAATACATTTTATCCCTTTTGCGGATGAATAATTGATAAATAATAAGAGAAAGAGATGATACAATTTATTATTGCTCATACTGCTAACATTAGTTCAACAGAAAGGGGGGAAATAATAGGTTGCAAAAATAGATTATATTTAAATATTATCAACAAAAATACATGCTGGGAAGAAAAACTGTTGCTTCATTAAAATATTGTGTAAAATTTTAAACAAAAATGTAAGAGAATATTAAATTAAATTTTATGAGCATTTTACTTTTCATTATTTATTAGAGTAAGGTTTGCTGTGATGACACTTTGGATTGGGCTTCTTATTATTTTTGAAACAAGCTCACTTTTTACCATTGCACATTTTTTTTACACGAGCATTTTTTAAATCCTTGTTCAGTGCCGCAACTTTGAGCTGTTGCATCAGATTGAAGCTTTGTGTCAATATTTTGAACTTCTTTAATAAAAATTAAATTTCGCTGACATATACTGAACTTATATCTAAAGTACCAATTGTTATATTCGGCCATCTCTACTTCCTAATCGAAAAAATCCTTCCCCAAGCAGCTAGAACTCGCTCAAATAACTTTCGCGAGTGCAGTATTTCATACTTTAACAATAATTTAATCGTTATTCTATAGAATGCGTAGTTAAATGATAGAATTGAATATTTTTATATACTTTGTCAAGTTATTTCATGAAATACCTAGTTCTATTCTATGAAATAACGGATTTCTTACTTTATGGTTAACATATATAAAGATCAGCATTTTTGTTATTAAAATCGAGACAAAAAAAGCAAGTTTTTTCCGAAAAAAAAGGATCGATTAGAGTAGGAAAGTTTTTTCTTAAATTTAAATTACTTAAATGTCCCGTAAGAAAAGTCCAATTCCAAAACCAATATTCTTCCTTGAGTAGCAAACACTCACTGGGCAGTTCATTATTTTCTTCCAGATAATTTAAAACATGCTCCCTCAAATTTCAAAATCTCGCTAATGCACTTTCTTTGAAAAGCCAGCGCCCACAACAATGGAGGAGTATTTCCTACATTATAATTTTCTATTATAATTCAAGGAAGTATATTTAAAATAAATTGAGATTTTTTTTAGAGAGGCAACCCCACTTGAATAACACTTGAAAAAATTTTTACTTAGTATTATCTTTTCAATTTCTTAAATTTTTCAAAAAGTCTTTGCATGCCACTATCTCAATTCAGCACTGTGGCACGAGCGCCGCGGGTTGGCCACGCCTGTTTTAGGCATATATTAAATAAACTAATGTAAATCATGATATGGTTTTTTTACTTTGACTTCATTTGTACATATCAAATCAGAGACTTAACAGTCGCGAATATTCGATTGGAATTCATTTATATATTTTCATTATCTTATTCATTTGCAGTGGAATATGAGGTGGTAAATGAAAAGCTTCTATTCAATAGTTCTCAATCGATTAAAGTATCTTTGTAAAAAATTATAAGAATATTTAAATAGTAATATAGAAAACTATAACTTTTTTTGAGTAAGTAAGAATCTATGATCCATATACTTTTGAACTAAAAGTTATGTAAAGAGTATAAAGGAAGGAAGAAGGTTGGTGTTTGTATTTCTGCATCTATCAAGTCACTACATTATATCAAATAACCACATACGTTATTAATAAAAAAGTTCATTAAGCCTAATGAATCACACAAATCATTGAAATGTTGGCTCAGTAGGATGTTGGAAAAGTTTATCTCAAACGCATTGACCCTTTTCCCCAAATGACAGACAATTCATGAAGGATTGAAACGATAGCATGACACTAGAGGAGTACAAAATGAAGCAAATTCACGATGTAATAATGGAGAGAACTCAAAAAACATTGAGCGTTGTAATAATAGGTTCCATTAGCAAGATATCATTTTTGATATATAGTGAAAGACTTGAAGAGTCAAAAACCACTGGATATCTTCTAACATAGTATGTGATTTCCTTTTTTTTCGGAAAAGAGAAGCAACTCGACGTGGCCTTGACTCAACGTCGCTGGAAGCCTCCTGAAAAAATATTCTTCCATGCTACTTCTTCAGCCATCCATAATTGCGAAAGAGTTGCCTATGGAGGATTTTTTGCACGAATTGACCTTTAGATCATAAAAAAATGACTCATCATTATCGATCCACCAACTGTTGACAATATAGGTCTATGGCCTAGTGGGTTCTGCGCTACTTTCGAAACCTACCATCAGCGCTTACCAACAGGAATTGAGATTCATTCGACCAAGAAACAGATTTATAATAATCTAGGGTCCAACCAATATGTCCTGTCAAGATGCTGTACGCGATGGCGTATTGATAAAGGCATTAGAGTCGGTCTTCTGTTTCTATATCCCATCAACAACACAATTCTCAGCACTGCCCTCAAGCGTGCGTGTATCCTAAATTTATTGATGCTGTTATTTGGCTCACTGTTATCTATATGTGGTAATACTGGCTACTCTACACTGACATTGTTGTTCTCGATCATTAAGTAAATGCTGTAAGCCACTGTGTTGTCCATGATGGGAGCTAATGTCAGGAATCCTATTTTTCCGGCAGATTCTTTACATTAGGAATCTAGGAATGTTGAATTCTCTAACAATGACACATGCGTATAATTCAAACACATATTGTTTTAAAGTTTATTACTTGTTTAATAACTTTTCAAAGTTTTTTAAACCCTATCATACGGTTATACTCATGTCAGAGAACTCTTCGCTTGAATCACATACGTTTTTATTTACACGATGCTACTGCCATCTGAAACATTGCTACCTCATGGCTTCTGGTGCTTCAGTGAATGATGCTTTACAGGAGCATAGCTGGTTATCAAATGAGGAAGAAAATAAAACATTGAAAAAGCGAAGTAAAAATTTTGATTTCTAAACAAAAAGAACTATGCTTGAAAAAGGAATATATTCAAATATACTGGATAGTAGATTGGTAAAACATGTTTCTGGTCAGAAATAATTAATAACTTCTAATGTTACTCTTTGCTTAACTGTTCTAAAATAATTTTTTTGGAACTGAAACTAGCAGATTTATCACAAAAAAAATTCTATTTTAAATTTTAATAACAAACAAAAGTAATTTTATCTATCATTACTATTCTTCGTCGTTATTATAGTAAAAATAATATTTTTTGAATAAACATTTGCGACGAGAGAATTATGGAAATACAGTAAAACCTGTTTTTGTGCGGTAGATAGGGACCGCATAAAAATAACTACATAAAAAATGTTCACAAATTTCATAAATTCTTACATATACAAACAATTTCATCGAAATAGTACAGAAATTTTTTTTATGCGGTGGAGAGGGACCGCATAAAAAAGCAGCACTTAGAAAATATGCCAACTATTTACGAAGTGTATGCGAAAGTACTTCCATAACAAAATAAATAGTTAAATTACACTAGGAAACATTTTAAAAACATTTAGTTTGTCATTGTATACATGGAGAAATTTCAAAATGCATATACATACTTCACTGCTACTCATTGTAATCCAAAGCGCTCATCTTCCTGTGATGAATAAGTTCCAAATCGCTTTCGTCACTTGAAGATACAATTTCAATTGATTCAGTTTTTGACACCATAAAGTAAGAGATAAATTTTTATGACGAAGCGTTGTTCAGTTGCTTGTAAATGCCATGATAACCAGATAGGCATGATCGATGCTCTTTTTGAAATTTCATACATCTTTCGGAATGGGTATTCTATTTTAAGAAAATGCTTTTCCAATTTGTTGGAAAGCTGTATCCCTGTATATATTTTATGCGCTCTCAAAGAATCCAGTTCTTCATGTCTGTCTTAATATATCAATTTTTTTTTAATTAATAATGTCACCATCATTGAAAGTTTTGTCTTCAATTAAGCGCGGGCTGTTGGCAAGCTGAGAGAAAGCGACTGATCTTGCATTGTCGGGAGACTGTTTATAACAAATGAACAGAGCGTCTTGAAGTCTAAATATGTACATTGGAGTGGAGTAACGCAAGGGGGCAAGGCCAGGATAACGACAAGTTCGTATTTATCCAATTTATAAAATATTAAAGGCAAAACCTGACTCTTTGCAGGGGGCCCTAACATTTTTCACGCCACTGGCCCTCTGATAGAAAAATTACATTGACGCCAAAGCCGTTGAAATTCGAATATTACATGAAAATGGATCTCACAAAAAAAATTGCAAAAAAAATAAAAATAAAATAAATTTTAAAAAAAATTGCACAAAAAAGGATCACACAAAAACAGATTCTATTGTATTCTAATATATAGAAATACATTGTTTCATAAGTTTTTCCAGATTCAAGAAGGTCTAAAAAATAATAAATTTGAAAAACAATTGACGTCAGTGCTTGTTATGTCGAAATTTGTCCTTCGATAAAATCTTTCACGTGCATTTGTACTATCATGTAAAATGATACAGGAAAAAAATGAGATAGGAGTAATCAAAAAATGTAAACAAAGGCGGTAAACATGCTGTAATAGGAAAATTACGCATTTCCGTCTGAAATTACATTTAAAAGTATTCTTCTTCAGAAAATATTTCATGTTTTTCAGATTGTGATTTTTGGACCACTACTGTACTCAGATTTTAGGCTTTCGCCCCTAAAAACATTTTTGTAAGATTAAGAGAAGAGTGTGTGAAGAGAAATGTGTGTGATGTGTTTTACTTGTATGAGAAGTTCCTGTATTACCTTAATTGCACCTCAGAGTAATTTACTTATTGAATTAAGACTGTTCCCACTATAATTAAATGTTATTTTAAGTACAAAATAGGCTACAAGTAATGAAATTTACTAGCCTATTTTTCTTAATATGGTTTTAAACAATGCAGTTTTAATACATAAAAAACTAGATTACATATTTTGAGTAAACAAACTAATTATCAAGCTATTAATTTTCTGCAAAAGATATATCAATATATATATATATATATATATATATATATATATTAATCATAGCATAAATTGCCATAAATCTAATTTAAAGCTTAACTATAAATAAAAGTATAACAAGATAGTATAGGTCAAAATTAGATAGCCATATCAGTACCATAGTAGAAAACACTTCAGTACGTATTTATATACTGAGAGGCTGTGGAAATGTATCAGGAAGGGAAACATTAAATCATTTAAGCAATGTATATTTGGTAATTACTCCAAATTATTGTCTTCTTCATTTAAAAATAGCTTAATATCTTCTAATAACGTTACAAAGCGATTTAGGATTTGACCGAAACTAAGCCATCGCACTTTGTTTCATGTCAAAATCCTTGAATATTGTCATTTATTTTCCTCTAAAAATTGAGCAAATTGCCATTTATAAAGAGCTCTTGTGTTTACAAAGTTAATTATTTTTATTACAACCGACATTCCACTGGAAAATGTGCTTCATACATAAAACTTGCAAGTGTATTATCCCTTTAAGATCCAACCAGCACGATTGTGCGGGTAAGATACTCTTATACGTTTTTGCTTCTGAAATAGCCGTATGTAAGTAAAGCCCGAATCGATTGAGTGGGTTTGCAGAAAGTGTGAAGTATCAGTTTTTATGAATAGATGGTGGTTGTAGTCCATGTTTTACGTTCAGCTAGCAAATCTAGCTTTGTTTCTAAATGCAGCGAAAACTCGTCTTCTTATAATCTGTAGTAAAAAGGTAATTATCGATAGATTTCTAATGGCTTGGATACAAATTTTTGTCTTAATGCTTAAGTAATTGTAAGGTAGTAAAAATAATAAATATTCTCTATTAATGTGTTTGTAGAACTCAGGATTTCGTTACCGGCACGATCGTGTGGGTTGGGCGTTACTTGAGTCATCACTGCAGCTGTAAAGATAAATACTTGCCATGTGAGTTTTCTTTTCTGTTTCAATAATTTTGATGGAAGCCTGCATAAAAATGAAATACAAAGTAAAAAATTAATATCAAATTTTCTTGGGGGTTGCCATGGATGAGTACCTTTTTTTTCTTTCTCTCGCTCTTTTTTGTAATTAATTATCTTTTTCATACACTTGTTGAGGGGTATGGCATATTTATCCTCTCAACAGATATCTGCAACCATATTGCTTTTTTCTCCACCCCCCCCCCCGAAAAAAATTGGAGTTTTCTGGTAAGGGTATCTTTTTAATTTTTTTTATTTTGTCAAATAATAAACTTTTCTGATACATTTTACTATTTTCCCTGGAATACTGTGCTAACTTATAACCAAAAGGTTTTTCAGGTGCCTAAAGGGAAACAAATTCACTCACAGAAGAAGTTTTGCCATTGAGATGAATAGATCAGATTCTTAACTTAGGGATCTTTTGGATGATGATTATGCTGGGGCCAGGGGCGGCTCTAGGGCCGGACAAACCGGACGGACGGCAAATTTTGGGGGCGGCATTTGGACCAAATTTTAAGAAATACATTTTTTTGTTGTGGAAAATTTGGAAGAAGTTAAAGTACACTCACTATAAGGAAAAATATTCAGAACGAGATAATTTCTCTTTTATATGAGAATATTAAATTATACATTGTTCATAAAATTAAACAAGCTAAATATTATTCGATAATTTTAGATTACGCCCCTGATGCCTGTAAGATCGAACAAATGACATTTATGGTAAGGTATACAGTATTGAGAAATCTAATTCTAACGAAGTTATCATTAAAACTAATGCCAGTTTTTTTGTTTCCTTCCGGTTGAAAGATTAACTGGAAGAGAACTTTCAAATTTAAAAGTTGAGAAACTTAAAAAAATTAGGGCTAAATTTGCTAGATATGCGGGGGCAGGCCTTGAATAGCGGAGTGAATATGAAAGGCGAGAAATCAAGGGCTCAATTTAAAATAAGAATATTAAATCCGCGAACAATCTATGTGCCATGTAGTAGTCACTCTTTAAATTGGGACTAGGGTTTGCAGCCCCGGGATCCCGAAATCCCGGGATTTAATTTTTGCCTAAATTATATTTGAAACTTTTTTCAATGTATTGTGCATCTTGTATTACATTTAATGTATCTTATTTACTTCTTTTGTGCTGTATATGGTTAATGTTAGTTTTCTTACATGTTGAACCTTGAAGGGTTCGAGGCGAATGTGTATGTTAAACCGTGAAATTTCATATGTTTTCTCTTATTTTCATCTGTAACTTTCTCCCCATCCCGAATAAGGTCAGAAAACGGACATTTCTCCTACCCCCAGGATGTCCGGTGTCAGCTAACTTGGAAAGAGGCATTTAGAATTTTTGGAAGATATCTAGTAGGGTTTTCAGCCCCAGGATCCCAGATTTTCTAAGCCCCGGGATCTTGGTATTCCAAAACCCCTGGATCCCGGTGTTTTTTCTAATCCGGAAATCCTGGGATAAAAATAACTAATTCCGGGATTTAATTTTTGTCTGGATTATATTTAAAAAAATTTTCGCATAAAATTTTCCTAAGAATTTAATTTTTCAAAAATTTTTATCCTGTTTATGAAATATGTACGTAGAATTTGTTTGCGCAATTATAAGAGATCTTTGCGACGTTCACCCATACTGTGCATATATATTTTCTTACATATAGTAATATGTAAGAAAATATATATGCACAGTATGGGTGAACGTCGCAAAGATCTAAGTGGCTCACACTGCAATGTTTACACAATAATATAAGCCAGCGTTTCTCAAACTGTGGGACGCGCCTCCTTGGGGGGGGGGGGCGTGGTAACTCTACAAGGAGGACATGAGCATAGTGAAAAGTCAAAAACATATTATTTTTAAAAAATTATTAATTTACTGAAGTAAACAAAATGCATACAGACATAATAAAAAATAAAATTTACATTTACTCTTATAAATGTATCTGTACTGTACAATGTATTTTAAAATTAATTTAAATACCAGGTTAAGAGAAAAAGTTTAATAATTACTATTATAGCCCCATGGGCTTTTCATATATAAAATTGTATACAAAAATGAACACTTTTCTTGATAATTTGTGCTGTTCATAAATAACTGTCGATTAAAAGTTAAGCGAATCGCTCCCCGATGCCTTCGTTTTCCACGTAGGAGCGCGTATGTGATGTATTGGGAGGTATGGAAGAAAAGGAATAAAAATAAGCAAATTCTCCGAAATAAGTAAATCTTTCGAAAACACTGTCATAGAGTCCTTTTATTGCATACCAAAGCCTTTGGAGTAATTTTAAGGTTAGCAGTGCACAGAAAAGATCATACTTCGGAAAGACGCATATATACGTCCGGGGAATGTAACGCACGGGTTGAGCGAGACGTATATATACTCCGGTGGCACTTAAGAGGTTAAAGTCTTATTGTAGCTATAGCATCAAAGTATAGTATTAATGTTTTCTATCCGTTGTATTTGTATGGAAGGAGGGTGCGATGAAAATTATGATTGAATATTGGGACGCAAATATTGAAAGTTTGAGAAGCACTTATATAAGCAACATCACAAGAATAGATATTATCACAGTTTCTTCTTCAATTAAATGCCGTTTATTAATAACTGACCTGCTGTGAAGACTTAAGACACTTTAAATCCCATTGCATTACTAACAGCTCATGCAACTAGATCTTCAATTTCAAATGAGGTGACACTTGAAATTGATTCACATTCTAATTCAGTAACTGGATCAATTTATATACAAAAACCATTAAGTGTAGCAGAAGAACGAAAAAAGTTATCAAAGAGGTATATGCACCAATGCAGTCTATTAGATTTGAGATATTGTCATCAAAAATTCAAAAAGAAATGTCTCTTTTTTTGAAAATAGAGGGAGACGTGGTGACTACCTGAAAAGAACTTACCCCTATTTAATGACGATAATACCTACTAGTAAAGAATTCAAACGTGCATTTTTCTATGGCAGGACAATTTGTTACAAAAATAAAAAGCCGCTCCAACGATGAAACGCTGGAGGAGCTGTGTTTTTATATGCTTATTTACAAAAACACAAGAAATAAAGAAATGCTTTTTTTTAAATTTCATTATGTACTATTTTTATTTGTTTTTCGTGATGAATTAATTTTTTTATTTGTTTTATCAAAATAATATTAAATCAATTTTTAATTATATTTTCAGTTTTATTATGCAATTTCAACTACGCTAATATGTAAGTATTTTTAATAAATAGTCCAATCCTAACCCCGGAATTTAGATAATGAAATTCCGGGTTTGAAAATATGACACGGAATTGAAAACCCTAATTTGGATGTAATTGACATGGCAAAAGCATCCGTAGAAGCCTGTACTTTTTTTAATATAGTTCAAAAAATTTATTTTTTTTCATCAACTTTTCGTAGGGTTATATTAATAAAATGTATAAAGGGCATAAAACTTTAAAGCTACTTAGTGTAAATAGCTGGGAAAGCTGAATAGAGGCTATTAAACCCTTATCAATTGGGAGGTATTTATGATGCTTAGTTTTTATAATAATGCTGAAGTTGACAACTCTATAAGAGATGAGGCCTCTGGATTATTAAATTCTACTTAACAATTCAAGTTCCTATGGCCATCATTATTTGGTATAAAATCTTTAATTGCATTAAAATCCAATAAGCAAGCTAGTGCAAACAAAATACTACGATCTACCATCTATGTACCATGGAACTCTCAAGAAATTGTAAAGATTTTTTTAAGGATGTAACTTTTGATAAAATGCACTGTGATGCAAAAGAACTGAGATTGATATCTCCGCTAAATTTGAGTCAAATTAAAATTCAAGATAGAGTTTTATTTTTTTACATTGAATGAAGCAGTTAATGCTTTGGAATGCAGATTTAATTTAATGAGTACTGACAGTAATGATTTTCAATTTTTGTACAATATATATGATTTAACAGATACCCTTAAAACTTTAATTAATTAAAAACTAAAAATTTAGAAATGATGTTGAACGACAGAGAATCATTGGACGTAAACGCCCTTGATTGAGCAGATGAGATAACGTCAATATAGCAGGCAAAAAAAAAAGCTCAGTTGAAGTTTTAAAATTTATTTCTGTTTTAGAATTTGCTCCAAATCCTGCCATTGCATTTATTTTTTTTTCTTTGCTAATAAGTTTGGCAAGTGTAGATATTAGTTTCTCAAAATTAAAATTAATAAAAAATTTCTTACAGTTCTTAAATGGCTTAGCTACATTAGCTATCGAACATGAAATAGCAGAACAAATTGATCAGAAAGTTTTCAGAATTAAAAGTCAGGAAGAAAAAAACAGTGGTAATTTTTTATGCGTTTTTGTTTTAGTTTTTAATATATATATGTACTGTTAGCTCCCTTTTTCTTCGCCAGGAATATTCAAGCTTTATAGGTATGCATTTATGAACAACTTTTATCTTTTTTAAGTAATAGTTTTTTTTTACTTTGGGGAGAGGGGCGGTATTTTTCATTTCTGTCAGGGGCGGCAAAATTGCTGGAGCCGGCCCTGCTGGGGCCAAAGCATATGAAGGACGCATACTGGAAAAAGAGTCAAGTTCAGATCAGAGCTACGAAAAAATAAACTATGGAAATATTTGTTATATAAAGACAACTTTGGATCATCTTTTACCATCAAAATCTCTTGAACCCATTAATTTCATTTTTATAGTTGAAGCAAATTCTTGGGTTCAGTACAAACATAATATCAAATGAGAAACTCCTCCAAAAACTCAAAATGGATATCTTCAAATTTAAGTTAGATAAAACCGAAGCATTACCAGCACTGCACCTACTAACAAAAGTATTTTATCCGATGAGGATGACAATGTTGTAATTCCTCCCACAATAAGATTGAAGCATTATAATCCACTTGCTAAAAGGCCATGGCATGATAAAAAGCATGGTATGTACAGCCATTTTTGATGTGTTGATGACCTTTCAAGGCCTCACAAGTTCTAATTTGAATCGTACGAAAGCAATTCGAAAACATGTTGTGAAAAATGCAGTGTTTATTCATATTTATTAAAAATATAAACGATTCTTTAAAGACTTTCATAGTAAATAAATATTGAGGCAATAAAAGAATAAGAATACATCAATAATTTCCTTATTTGTAACAACTGTAGTTGAATTAAGCTTGTTTCTTCTATCAACTTAGAGCAAAAAAATGTATAACTAATAAAATTTCACAGGTGGTGGAGCGGGATTTTTTTTTTATTATTTTCCCCACTGTTATTGGAGTCCATATAATAACCAGTAGGATTTAATATTTAAAGATACAAATATTTCGTATCTTAAAGAAATGTACAACAATATTCAATCAGAGAATGTGAAATATTTTGCTTAAGACACTGAATAAATACGTTTTTCCCTACCGGTGCACTGTCTGTTGTTACAAAAGCAATTTTCTGAAGGTTAATATCCATTTATTTAAATGCAATATCAAATTCTTTAAAAATATCAATACCGGTACACTTCCCTTTCAACGTTATTAGTTTTATTAACTCTTCCTTCTTTATACATTTCCATACTTATACCGAGCAAGAGCTGCTAATTATGCGTAACCATTTACATCATTACTCTCATCTAAAGCAATTCAGTACATTTCTACATAATTTAAGTCATTATGTATTCGAAAAAAAAATTTTTTTTTCTTCTAATTCTATTACTCGATATTGCGACTTATAGGTAATTCATTTATGCGCTTTATAATCAAGTTTTTTTCTTTAAAATCAGCAAACAATGTAGGACTAAATTCTAAAAACGCTTTTTTTACAAATTCTCCTTCTGAAAGAGGTTTCCCGTGGCGAGCAATGGAATGGGCAACTTGGAAACTAGGAGCAGTAATGTGTGTGTTATTTTTTGGAATCAAAAAACTTTTTAAATCACTTCTTTGAGAAAAATAATCATTTTCTTTTGTAAAAAATACGTTTTTCTTTCTTCATCTGTTGGCATGCTGAAATTAGAATGCAACGTTTCAAAATGTCTTTTTACATCACATGTACATGAAAAGTCATTTTTTCAATATAAATTACACATATAATCATATTATTCCTTTCAATCGCACCATATTTATCAAATCATTCAGCTTGATATAGCCTGGAGCTTGTATGGCTTGTTTTTAATTTTTTAACTGACGACATAGTACAGGGCAACATTTAAAAATATTTATGCTTAGAACGCAATAATTTGTGAAGAAATTTTGTATAAACATGACTATAACCACACAATAGCCCACATCAATACACATTACTTTTAAATGTGTTCAAAATGCCACTAAATGCAACACTGGTACTGACTGGTACAAGCGCGCCTTAAATTGGGGGCTAAAAATTGCTAGTATCGAGAATAACAGACATACGTATCGTGCCCATTGGCGCCTCACAAGGTGAAACAGAAAAGGGGCGATACAAGTACTATAGAAGTCTCTTTATACAAATATAACCATAACCTTACAAAAATGAATTTATTTCGAAGAAATTGCTTTAAATATGGTTATTTGCTTTGGTTTCACGATTTTTTTTCAACAAACAAAATGTGAGTAAAATTATACACCTTATTTGATATTTTGTATACACTTTTGCTTTATTTCAAATACTGCATACTTTCATATACATTAGTAGTCCTTTACGTAACTTTGGAACTGTAATGATCCAACTGAAAATTATCGACAGTATTTTAATTAATTTTTGTTATGAAAAAGCCGAGAGCAACAGTCGTAAAAGCTGACACCAGCAGTAGGAGCCTATATACAAATTTATGGATAACAAAACTTATACAAGGGGTCCCGGTACAAACTTGAAAGAGAACATTTTGAGGAGCGATAATTACATAGGAAAGCAGATGAGTAAACGTAACCCTAATGAGATACAAAGACAGTAAGGCCACAACACAGAATTTACACAAAAAACAATAATAAATAAATTAAAAAGCATCACAGAAGGTGTTAGAAATTGCGGCCATTGGCATGTATGCACGCAGGACAAAAACACGACAGGGATTGGTGGACTTGTTCGAAAATACTGTGCTTTTCATGGATCGTAGCAGCAGCTATGCATATTCACTCCACTAGGTCCATTTTAGAATTGACGAGCGTGTTGCACACAAAGCTCTTCATGGCACCCCAGAGAAAATAATAAAAAGGAGATGAATCAGGGGAGGCCAAGCAATGGGACCATCACGCTTAATCCGCCTGTTTGAAAATGTCCAGCCCAAATGGTCACGTACATACCTTACATAATGAGAAGATGCCCCGTCCTGTTGAACCCACATGCAGCACCGAACAGGTGTGGGGGCATCGGTAAGAAATTCCAGAAGTACCTTCTGTAGAAAGACGAGATATTTGTCCAGTCGAGGCAGTAAGATGTATGGGCCGAGTCAACTGTTCCCCTGATACTCGCCCACACATTAACAGTGAAGCGTTGTTGTGCGGCACGTGGTCGGGTGCTGTGTGGGTTGTTTAAGGCCCGCACGTGTGCATTGTGCATATTGAGCATCCCTTCCCATGAAAATGTTGCTTCATCACAGAACAACACGAAACTAGCAAAGTGTATGTCTACCTCACTTTGGTTAACAAACCACTGTGTAAACGCGACATGTCGTGGGGGATCAATTGGCTGTAATAACTTCACTCTCTGTACATGAAATGGATGTAAGGTTTCGTCCAGCAGTACACGATGAACAGTTGTTCGAGATCTTCAAATATGGAGATTCGTGCTCCCCTCGGCAACCCAGTACCTTCAATCATGACTCTGAAAGATCCGCCAGACTCTGATACACGTGAGCGAACGTTTGATGATTCGGTTGCCACCTCATTGGATATCTTTCCCCATACAACCGAACAGCAGCACGTTCCTTTCCATTGGCTAAGCCGTAGATGAAGTGGATATCCTCTAAAACGGCGTTTGTATAACTATCCATGTTCATTGCAAGCTGGCAGTGTCAGAAATGAAGAAACTACACATGCCAACCTTGTGAGCCCACGTACAGCCCCACATATAGCTTTCCTATGTCACTCTTCACGATTTTTTCTACCTCCAATTCAAGATCAAAATTAAATTAAATGCCAATACAGTCTTTAAGTGAAATGCCGGGTCAAGATCAAAGTGGCTAGTGTTATTTGCATCACCTAAAAAGGATAGGTTTGTATCTAAATAGAGAATACCTACCTAGAGAATTAAATTTTCCTAACACTTTTGTGTCAATGCAGTACTTGAAAAAATACAAATAGAATATAAGTAATCCACACAAATTAGAAAATCGAAATGAACCCGCTGAAGCAAACGAGTGGCTACCTAGCAATCGAGGGTCAGTTTGGTCTGACCCACGGGTCACCATCACCGGATCCATACCGATCAGGATCATTATCATTTGATTGGGAGACAAAGACTTGATCTCCAGTTAAGAAGACTGCAATTGATCTAACAGCACTGATAATTTCATTTGTTTTGCATGTTGGGCCAGAATTACATACAATGGGATGGCAGAGTCGTATTCTCCGACATATCCCACTTCAATTTTAGTAGCATCAATTGCCACATACGAGTCTGGTGTTGATGTGGTAACAGGTCGAATTAAATCACAATTATGGAACTCCAGCAAACGTGGCCACATGGTTTTGGGTGTCATATTCTATGATAGGCATTCGCCATTAGTCTGCATTGATTATATTATATGTTACACCAATGATATGTAGATCACATACTTCGGCCAGTAGCACTACCTTTCCTTCAAAGCATACACAATGTACATGCCACAATGTTCTCATCATCCAATAAGTTCTGTAAAGTACCTAAGTGCTTCCCTAGCTACTGGTGGGCTCTGATATTTCATCTATCTATCACATCTGGTCCATAAGTGGTCATCGTTTTTGTGCGCTACCAACACTGTACTCGGAGAACGAACGGTGGCAAATAGTTGAGAAAGGAAGGTGGTCAAATCCTCGGGATGTAACTTGAAAGCTCTCTGAATTGGTTTTACGATGTGTCGCTGCCTGTATTATCACCTGCGTTGAACCTACAATGCACTGATAACATGCTGTTATCAGTGCATAGTAAGATATATTATTGTTCAAAAAGAACATACATTGTAAGATATTTTATTCTTATCGGTAGATTCGACCAAGTTAAAATATTTAATAATACAGTGTAAAAATTGGATTTGCTGCGTAGTTGAAAAACAAACATTTTACTTCCCCAGCCTTTTAAAATAATTAAAGTTAATTTTTCAAAAATCTAACCAAGACTTTTTTTGTTAGCGTATTTTAAAACTAATGACCACAGAAGCGTAGTGATTTGGATCACGAACTCAATCAGGGCCCAAGTTCAAGCCCTAGGGCTACTGAAGACCCGTCATATTAAATCTCATGTGGGCATCGTGGGGAAATTCGGACAGTGGGGTCAGGTACAGTTGGACAGTTGGGAAGAATCTAGGTCCTCATCCCTGACCATGGTTGAAAATGATGAGGTCGTCACCAATAGCTCTTGTGTTGCTTTACGTGTAACACTAACTTATAACTGCTACAATAGAATTGATTTTCCTTCAATGCATCGAATAAATTATGAAAAAAACATTAAGAGAAAAATTTAAGCATTACTTTTTTTTGAGCTAATTTGCCTTTACTTGTGAACTCTTCATCTATCGTTATAAATGCAATGAAAAATATTTCTGTAGAAAATTGAATAACTCTCTACCGGGAACTGTAAGATTTTTGATGAATGTACATTAATACGAAATAAAACAATTTAATGCTGTACTATTTGATAAAATATCGCTCTATTATAATTAGCATAAAATATTGAATCATCAACTTTTCGGAAGAATCCATTTAAAAAATGACAAGTAAAAACACTTTTTTCTTTCCTGAAGAATGACGTATCAAAATATTTTAAAAATACGCAAAATTAATACCCCCATCATTTTAAATGTAATAAAAAGTTGTAGCTTTTTTTTTAATCCTGGAAAAGAACATTTGAAGTAAATTGGGGATGATAAGCCAGGCTTCAAAAAATAAAGCCTTTTTACTAGTGTACATCAGATATCCTTTCTGGAATAAAGTATTCTTACACTCAAGCACATTCTAAATATGCAAGAAGTTAATAAAACAAAGATTTTTAGAATGTTTCTCTCCGTTTGCTACTTTTTAATAATTTCTTTGAAACATAATGATGAATAAAGTAAAATCTCATGAAATATTTGTTCAAAGTCAATTGAATGAAAAATCTAAAATTAGAAAAGCTTCTTATTCTTTGAAAAATATCTGTTCTTGATGTACGAAGCATAATTATTACTTTAATGTGAGAGAAGCACTATCTAAAATATAAAAAAAATACCAAAAAATATTTTTATAAACTTGGGAGTAGATTTTCAAAAGATTAGCTGATACACGAAGCGTTACATATACATTAGAATGACAAAAGAACGTAAGAACATGACATTGGTTATGATACAAATAACTGAAATACTATAGAACACAAAAAAAGTTTCCCGCTGCAAGAAAAGTAATTAAGACTAAATACCTCCTGCTGTTCCTCCAATTAATGCTCCTATGGCCATCAGACTTCCAATCCAGGTGACTTGATCTGAATTGGGATGAATTGAACTGTGGGCTTTCTTCATGTCCATGGTAGCCGTTGCGGAATAAGTTGCTGTAATTCCCATGCAAACTGGAAACATTAGAACGACGAGAGCTGCTACATACATTTTTCTCAGGTTTTTAACATTAGTCAAGATACTATTCTCAAGTTCTTGACTGTCGTGAGTGAAATCTACAACATTGTCAAGATTTTTTTTCTCTTTTTCATAATATGGAATGCTATTTAAAGGATTTTCCACGTATTGAGTATCATTTGATATGTGAATGCTCACACCTCTGCTGAGCTCAAGTTCCGATTCAGTGAAAACTTGGTTGACATACTCAGTAATTGAGCTAGTGGAACTTGTTGCTGAAGCACTCCTCAGTTCTCGGTTTCTTTCTTCCATCCTAAAATAGAAATGGATCCTTACGTTTCCTCATATATTTATCATTTGTTTAAAAAAAAATGGCGTTTTCAACACCAAGTTTTTAGCTTCAAATAGATTTTACTTTCAAAAAGCTAAATGAGATGAAGGTTACTTTTCTAGCACTCTTATAAATTGCTTCCTACCTCGAAAGAACAAAACAAAAAAAAGAATTCCTTCAATTCTCCACTTTATCTGAGATTTCTAAAGAATAAGCCATACAATCCTCTTGTATCATTGATAATCGAATTGTTTGATTAATTTTTCTTTGTCATTTGAACAATCATTTACCACCGCAACTTTTTTATCTCTCAGCATTCGAAGGTAACAAAAAATACTTGGATGAATGGAAAACATTTTCATTGAAGGGCCATTGTCACCACATCGTCGTAATTTGCGTATCGCCACGTTGACAGAAGTAAATATGTAATAATATTTTTAATTTACATAGATTCAATTTTGCTCATGCAGGTCGGAACTTATCTTATCAAGGAATTTCATTACCGGAAAAAATATCTGCTCAGGAATTTTTCACAAAGAATAATTCAAATCCCATTAAAAAAAGCTTTAAGAAATCATATAATAGACTTTAAATGAACAAAAAGGATAACGTTTTGGCATTTTTTTTTTAAAAAAACTCTTTTTACTGATGAATGTTCTCAGCGAAACTAATCATGAATTATGTAGTATATTAATATATTTTAATTCATATGTGTTTTTTTTTCAAAAACTATTCAACTATTAAAAAAATGCGTGTGTCGGTTTCGACGCACGACTGGAGTTTACTCCTTAAGTTCGGATGTCTTTGATTATATAGCAGGCAAACAGATAAATAAACGCATCTCAAAAATACTGAAACCATACGCGCATTTTCTTTCTTCTACTCACATTTTTCATATGGATTCGGTTAAATAATATAAATATATATATATACATATATATTTAAAATATAAGTGAAGTAAATCAACAACTCATAGTTCATGAGTTGTCGATTTACTTCACTTTTAATACAGCTATTCTCAAACTGTGGGGCGCTCCCCTTTAGGGGGTGCTATAACCTTACATAAGGGGTAACGTCACGTCACGCAAACACGTCAAAAATGAAAAATAAAAAATATTTTTTTTTTTAAATTATTCATTTACTGAAAGGATGCAAAACAAAATGCATTCTGACATAATAAAAAGTAAGACATGTGATGCACATTTATTGCAATCTGTTGCAAATTAAAAATTAGAAGTAGTATGATATCTATCCTAGGAAGGAAAGTAACTTACTTAAGAAATACCTATCACTTAAAAAGTAACATATACAAAATTTAACAGTTATCTAGATATAATTTTTACGGTTTATAATATAGGTCATATTGGAACCGGTTTTCAACGCCAATTACGCTAAAAAGAAAAACGCTAGGAAATGTAGTTTGCGAACATTTTTTAAAGGCTAATTTTTTTGAAGGCTTAATTTTTAAAATATACTCTCAAAATTTCCCTCTTACGTATCAAAAAATGGTAATTTTTAAACAAAAAATATAAAAGAAACTACTTAAATGATTTCTTGTAAAACGGGTATTCGACGAAAAACACAAAAATTCTTTTAAAATCTATAATTTTTAAGCAATTTTTTCAATCTTTGAACAAAACAAGGATAACAATGTTAGATACTTGAAAAAAAAGTTTCGGGTGATTATGTTTATAAATAGCGAAGTTATTCAATGTTTAGTTAAAATGTTGAGAATTTTTTGAAAAATCGCAAAACGAAAACAAAAAAAGAAAACTTTTTGATATTTCATATTTTAAATCACTGAATCTAAAAGAACAAAGTATGAGCTTTTTTAGTACAGAATTTCGATGCATTATGATGGTAAGAAATTCGTACAGAATGATTGAAAAACTCTTTTCATAAAAACGCATCAATAATGGCTTATTTTAGAAAAAATCGTAAAAAATGCGAAATTTCGTTATTTTGCACACAATATATATATATATATATATATATATACCGTATCATGGCAAAATAAGTGATCTTTCCGATTCTGTAGATTCTGTAATTATTTTTTGTCTGATTTTGGTAGGAAAAGAGAATGATCGTAATTTTAAAAAAGAAGGAAAAGGAGTCCTCCTTTCTTTTGACAGCAACATGGCGCATGCGCAGAACAGAGCGTAACGCATTTTTGTTAAAGTTTGTACAAATTTCATCCCTCCCCTAATATTTCCATACCGTGGGCTTTATATGAAAATCGATTCTCTCTTAAAGAGTAAACTCCAAAAATATAAATTAATTAATTAATATAAATATAATATTTGCATCTTTATCGGCCAGTGTCGTTTTAAATCATTTTTGTCAATCGTAAAAAGCTTCTTTCTGAATAGTTTGCCATAAACTTAAAATATTGAAATATAACACGAAAGCAATTCGAATGCCAATGTGTAAAAATGCGTACAGAGTAAAATTAACTGAGTGGAATGCATTTTAAAAATACCAACCTTGGCTTTATAGTCATTTAAAATCTTTAAAAAAAAGGAAGAAAGAAACTTTTATCGACACAGTCAAAATCAAACTAAGCAATTTTCTTATTTAAGGCGATATGGTACTCTAAGCATCATCTAATTATCGAAAAAAATTTATTGGTTTATTTCATACCTCGAATCTTTATAAACATGCCTGCAAAATATATTTCAAAGCTTTACCTACATTTTCTATCAAGTTATGTAGCAATATTTGATGCTGGAGAGCAACTACCACGCCCACACATTTCAGATTATCTGCTAGAAAAGAGCCCGATAAAAAATTAATTATTTTTTATCGCACGTAAGTGAGACTGACATTTATTTGCAGTAACAAATCAATTCAAGAAAGAATTGTGTAATTCATGCAAAAATTCTAGTTTGTGAATTGTTTATTGGAAGAGTAAATGTGGATTGGGTCAAGATTTAAAAGTTGTGCGTGCTTTTGATGATATTATTATGAATGAAATTAAAACTTCAAAACTGATTATCTCAAAGCACTAAATCTCATTTGGGTAGCTAAGATAATTAAAAATCTAATTCTCAAGAATAGAAAAACACTCCCATTTTTAATAATTTGTTTTGGGTGATATATATATATATATCCCATGTGTGGGAAATTCAACACTTTTATTATTAAAATATTCTAAGATATTTATTTAAACACATACGCATATGCAGTTCTTAGATTTTGATATATTTACCTATAAATTGTTATTGGATTTTGCTTTCATTCGTGTACGTTATTTAACATGCGAAGGCTTTTAAAATCATGGAAATAAAAAATAAAGGCATAAACATCTTTTGCCTATATTGTGCATTAGCTCTGAGCATGGAATTAACTCTGAAGTGTGTGTGTATTTCTTTTTTTATTAAGATAAAGTTTTATGAAATATTGATCTTTCATTCGTTTTCTTCTATATACTCATTCTGCCAATAGACTGTTTAATTGTTCTACATTTGTGCAATTTTTTATGGTAAGCAGTTTTAAATAAGCTAATTAACATTTCATAAAAGTTTTAGACTATTCGATGAATATTATATCATGGTATTCATGGAATAAAAACTTCAAACTCATTTTTCTCCATGTTGAATTTTTGTACACATATTATTATTCAAAACCCTAAGGCTTTTTTGATAATTCAAGTAGGGGTTTAAAATTTTTTATACACTTTCCGAAACGTATGTTTTGTAAAACTGTGCATCGAATTAGCTCTAACATGTTTAGTACTTTTTCTAAAAAATTTCAAAATCAAAACTAATGTTTTTAATGTGAATTTTTGGAGTTTAACTATAAAAAGTTAATAAAAAATTAAAGAGCAGCAGCAGAAAAAAACCCATGCACAGTTTTATGTAGTATTTTATAAGGTACTTCTAAATAAATTTTTAAAAGAAAAGAGAAATATTTAAAAAAGCCTTAGGAATTTAAAAAATGTTTAAATAAATTCAAAAAAGTTTTAATTTTACAAACATTTTGCAACAAATTAAAATTTTTTTGTATGGAATTATTATTAAATATTAACCTTTATAAAATAAAATTCAAACCAAATATCAAATATTAAAAATTTAAAAAAATGTGAAGATGGTACCATATTGTTTTAAAGTATGAAAACGGGGTAGTATAGGATGGAGCAAACCGGTCTGAGCGCTATGAAGGGAGCTGTTGCGTGCTTTCTAGAAATCTACCCGATTTCTCAAGCTTCAAAATTCAGCTTGCAAAGTATCTAACTTGTTTTACCTAAAGTTAATACTCCAAGCGTTTTCATAGTCAATCGGCAACTTTATTCTTTCTTCTCTACTAAATATATTAGAAAGATTGCCAGATTACAAAAGATAATATTACACATTGCCAGATTACAAAAGGTACAAAATTAATCATTTGCTATTACACCAATAATAAACAAATACTATTCATAAAATAATTTTAGATTTACCGCACAGAAGCTGTTTACAGTGAAATTGAAATGATAATTTAACTTAAGAGTGCATTAAATCAACCTCATCTCAAAGGAGAAACTACAAATTGTAACATCATGTCTTCGAACCAAGGCATGAATCGTAAGAAGAAGTGTTTTAACTCGTTAAAAAAAAAAGAATCTCTTATTGATAAAATCAGTAAAATTCAGAAATCCGAAATAACATTTTTTTAATGGAATTAGTTTTCTACAAGACAACACAACATAAAATTCATTCAAACTCTCTTTCATTTATCATAAATAAGAAAGATCTAATGAGAGTTTTAAGGACTAATATTGTATAATAAACTCGTACTCTGGTAGAATTTTCTAGTGAAAGAATGAAAATCTAAATGTAACCTTATATGAATTAAATAAATTTTCAAAATCTTTTATGAAGTGTGTCATTAAGAAAACTGAGAAATATGTTTTTAAAAAAATGAGTTATTCCAATATATATTTGTGAATTCTTTAACAATAGTTTCATTTATATCTGTCGAAATAAATTAATCGAGCAAATGTTTAGACAAAATGAAGGTTCTAATAGATTGCATTAAAAAATGACCCTTTTTAACATTCGATAAAAAATTAATGGATGCATTCTAATCGTGTGTGAATTTTGTTTTATAATTCAAGATTTATTTTACACTCTGCCTCATTTTTCAATTGAATTTTTATCATAACATTTATCTTTCAAATTTGTTTAAGTCTTTTATTGATTAAAATGAAGAATAAATTAAGAAATTGTCTCCACTGACTTTCTGTTAATTATTTCCCAAAGGTTACTTAGTTTCTCTTGGGAAAGAACACAAAAGGCTGAACTTACTTTGCTCAAGACAACCGGCTAAGTCCACTTGACGAGGGGTGACAAGGGTCCGATGGGGCTACGTCCAACAGAAACCATTCTGTATCACGTGTCTTCCTTTGAAAGTTTAAGAGAAAAATAGCGAAGCTAGAGAGCCCCGCGGACCAAACCAAAATACCACCTAAATTTCAATTTTAAAAGCACTTGTATGTTCAAACTTTGAAACCTGCCCCTTGGGGTCTTGAATACCTAAAATCAGATTAGTGAGCAGCATTGTCCTCGACATCGGCCAACCCCCCAATTGGATGAAAAAAAGTTGCTTTTTTTAAGATGAAATGCTCCTTTGGAATTTTCAAAGTGTCCAGTGCAGAAGAGAAAGGAGCCAAGTGGTCAGGGATATGTGGGCGGCATGTCATGAGTTCGCAATGTAGAAAGCACGTCGATGCTCCGGCAGGGTGTGCAAGTTTAAAGAGGGGGTGCCAGCTCAGATATCGTCCTCGTATCACCAATAGCTTTACTGGGCCTCTCACTCCATTTCCTTCAATGAAAGAATCCCTAATGAGAAATGTCCCCTACAGCTACACACTATAAAACAATAGGAGAGCTAGTGTTGATGGACCTCAGAATTTTGATGACACCCGAGCTCTCCAAATTTCCATACTACACCAACGGGGAGCGCCGACAGATTTAACGTGCCTTTGTATACGGCGGGTTTTCAGCGACACAAGGCTCCAACTCATGACTCACCGGTCACGAGACCATGACCCTAACCACAAGGTTACCACGGCCATTCTATAGCTACACAAGGCCGTAAAGATTCTGCCAACTCATTCATTAAGTGGCAAACCAGCAATCTTCAAACATAAACCACAAGGTACCGTAAAGCTTTCCTCACTGAATTTATCTTTTATGACCGTGTTGACCTTTTATTCTGTTGACTTGTCATTGTATCAACCTTGGGTCAAAAAAATTCGCTCTCTTTGTGTAGTACTAATTTGACTCATGGCTTCTTTTCGAGAAGATGACAGAATAAGATAAAGACTTCTCTTTTGTAAACAGAGTAGTAGTAAAGATTCCACTCATCTCAAGTCGAATAGAATTGTTTGGTTAAAACATGCGTTTAACTTAAACAAAACAACTATTGATGAAACTAAATTTTCTCAGTCGCTAATATCATTTCTGAAACTAGAGCATGTGTATCAGACATAATTTTCAATCCTCCTTTAAATGATAAATTTGTAAAGAGACTAATTTTTTAATTTTAGGACTCAGAAACTGAGCAAATTTTTAAAAAATACTGCTTGATTTACAACTAGAACTTACTTAGGCAAATGAGTGAGCTTTCACAAAATCAGGAGAGCCTTTCGATGCAACCCGTAAATGTACGCTATTTTATCAGCTTCAACAGGCAATCTTTCGTAAGGCCGACAAATAAGGAAAAATTCACTGCCTATTGTTTGTTCCACCTCGCATAGCAGAAAGCGTGCAAACACTTGTATATGCTTTCAATCGTTACAGCACTAACGAAGCCCATAGGTAAATCATAAAAGCCGAGAAAGGCAGAATTTTACAAGTACAAGTAAACGCTCGCGTTCCAACTCTAAAAATAATGTGAAGTCATATGGTATATTTTTTGATCACAATCAATATAAAGAAAAGGTGTTTCACCCTGTACATTTAGTTTAAAAAACTAGAATTGGCCCAATCAAATCACTGGGACATCTAATCGATTACACACATACGACACAGATACTAATATTAAATTCTTAATTAATACAATATTTCTTGCCTAGATTTCAGAAAATATCTCCAAATCTTGTACTTGAAATTTTCGCTGCAAATAATCGTAAAATTAAAAAGAATGCTACGAAAACAGTTTGGGGCATTAGGCGAAATTTTAAATGGAATTTATCAGTCGCTATGCAATGTTTTCATTCCTATAACAGTTACTGACTTTTTAACAAACTTTGGTTTAATTATGAACCTAAAAAAGGTCAACTGATTGATGCGATCACAAAAAATAGTCCAGGCAGCTTAGAAAAAAATAACCAATTGCACGTTAAACTCTGTTTCCAAAACTACTTATTACCGAAACAATGTCCTTAACAAATAATTCTTCAATTCACAACAGATTGTTACACATGATACTGCGCATTGTATCGAAGCAAAAGGGCACCGTAAATCTTCCATTGTAAATCGTTCGAGCCTAGTGCCGCTGTAGGGGCATGATGCAAGTTACATCTGTGGAGAGCTCCCACTGGTGTGGTAGGTAGGAGAGCTTGGGTGTCGTCACTTGACCCTGGTTGAAAATGACAGTCGCCCTCTTGTTACTCCCCCATGTTGTAAGCAGACCTGTCTTCGCTTAAAGCTACATAATAGGAATATTTTTTCCGATAGAAATGTATTCCAACATTAATATTATATTTTGGCTTAATAACACATTTTTCACATAATTGACCTATTTTTTTTTTAGTGTTTCCCTCTTCTACTGTTATGCTAAATGAGCTATTCCTTTACATGCCAAAAGAATTCAAATTCATTATCTATGGAATATTTTGAAATTTTATAAACAACTGTTGGAATTACAACATTACTAATTTTCAAGAAAATCGAGAAATTTTTCTATCCGAAAAGGAGTTCCGCGCTTAGCACGAACTCTCGTTTATTTGGTGGGGCCGCGGTAGCCTAATGCTCAAGGTAATGGACTCGTGGCTGGAGAGTCATGAGTTGGATTCTTGTTCCGCTGAAGACCCACCGTGCTGAAGGGGCTAATGTACGTTAAACATGTCGAGGCTTAAGCATCCTCACGTTGGTGTTGTGTGGAAGTTGGGAGAGGGGTGTGCCAGCTCAGGTGTCGTCCTCTTCACTTGACTAAGGTTGAAAATCACGAGGTCCGTCGCCAAAAGATCTCGAATAGCTGAATACGGGGACGTTTATTTTCACATACTCAAGATTTCGGTCAATAACAATTGAATAAAATAATTTTCTCAAAATTAGATATTGCTCGTGTGTGCGTTTCACCTCATTCCAATTCATGAAGATAATATACCAAAAACCAGGATAATCCTCCCGTTTGGTTAATTTTAATTTTCGTATTTAAATTTTGGTTTAAAAATGTTATTTCAACGAGTTCTGCACGAGATTCTGCACTTTTCAGCATCAGAGGTCTGCATTTTTGTTACATTTATGTTTCAAATTTTTCGGGTAATGAAACCGTGCATTAACAACACGTAACTCAAGTATAATTAACAATTCTGATCTTAAATTCAACATCTCGAAATGTGTTTGTGGCGCACCAGAAATGGAATTGACGGGCATCTTTTTACCAAAAACGGAACAAAACACATCTACCTTATCAAATTAAAAAATCAATTATTAATTTAAGAAAATCAGAAAATGTAAATGAAATAAAGCAGTATTTTAGGAATGTTGAAATTTTTATCACAGATTTGCAGCGTCCACAGGAACACTACTTAGTGAATTTTTAAAAGGTTCCTAGAAAAATGACAAGCAAAATCTCCTAGTCAGACCAAACAATTGCAGCTTTCGAAAAATCCAAACAAGAACTTGCAAATGCTTAACTCATCCGAAGTCCAATGCATGCTACAAGTAGATCATCGGATTAAGCAATAGGTGGGTTAGAATACAACTTCTCAGGGACACTGAACCTTCTTTCCTAGAAAACTTAACGCTACTGAAATTAAATGACAACAGAGAGTTATTAGCAGTCTATGCAACATTAAACACTTGACATATTTGCTAGATGGCCATAATTTTACTATTTTCACGAATCAAAAGCCATTAACAACAACCAAAGTCTTAAAACAAATAAGCGGATAAATGCTGTCCGAGCAAAAACAGCAATTGGACTTTATTCCTCAATTCACAACAAGTGTTAAATATATTAAAAGTACCGAAAATGTATTCGTGCGCGTATTAACACGCATAAATGAAATTACAATGCCAGGTCCACTCGATTCTAATCAAGTCACGTCAGTTGAAGAAAAATGACAGCGAATTTATTAAATTCTGATCATTCATTAAAATTAAAAAAAAATTAAAATTATTCTCACTTGGTACTATAAGGCGATGTCTCAAAGGATAATGTTCGCCCCTATATATCGCAAAGATTTTGAAACTTTGTTTTGATAGTGGCCACAGTTCAGCTTCTCCAGCAATTAGAACTACGTCGAAATTAGTTCGTAGTCACTGTATGAGGCCAAACATAAGCAAAAATTGTACAGTTTGGACTCGATAATGCATACTTTATCAACGTTCTAATGTGCACAGGTTTTAAGAATTCAGTGACACGTCGACATGGTTTGACTCTATTCATGCACATCGAATCGGTCCGCTTCCACCGTCGCAATCTACGTTCTGCAATGAATCGCTTCACCGAATCTCCCTGGCATTAAACCTGTGTGTGTGCAGCTGACGCTTTTTCGTTCAACCTGGAATGTTCCTACTATAATAAATACAGATCAGTTTTGAACACTGTCTATTTTGAGATCTTGCCCGATTGCTGGGAGTATGCTCCATTGCGTACCACCCCCAAAATAATGGATTGATCCAAGAATTTCACCACCCACTAAAATCAGCAACCACGTACCATGAAAATATGTATAGATATACAGGGTGTCCAGAAAGTTAACGATAAGCGGGCAAGAAGTGAAAGATGGGATCCTATCTGTTCTGGGAAAAATAAAAAAAATTCCCTAGCACTTGGTTAAGTGAGCACGAGCACATTGGTGAAAATATGGAAAATTGACACCCTCCATTTCAAAATTGACCAAAAATTCCATAATTTTATGATGATATTTTTTTTACTAAAGTCCTCTTACATAGCAGTCACACTAAAGACCTCTTAAATCGGATAAAAACATTGACTGAGTTAATTAAAACTAACGCAGTTTGTGTGAGTCGGGATTTGAGGAAAAGATGTCACCTAATTTTAACTCTCCATAAAAAAGAAAAACATTACAGACCCAACCAAGGCAAGTTGCTCAAAATACGGCCCATTTAGCGAAGATTCCAAAATGTGGTACAACACTTGTGTTCTTTTCTATCCATAATAATAATAAGGAATTCCTCTTTATTTTTTAAAAACAGCTCTCTTGATACCTTCCATTACATCATTAGATCCTATGAACACATATTCCCCAATTTCTCTGATTTTTTCACTAACGTGATCTTTCATCCCAGTCATAAATAGAGTTTGACTTCAAATTAAAGTACTTTGAGGAAATGATGTTTGACGCTAAAAAGAAAAATATTGCATACTGTAAGAAAGTTATTTCAAAAGATGACCCTTTTAGTGACGATTGATTCAACACTTTCTAGATTTTCGTCTCTAACAATTATTGCTTTTTTTTTATAAAATGACTTGATTTTGAAAAAAAACTGAATCTCAAATGACTATTAAAATTTTATGAATCCTTCGTCAGGCAAATTTATGTGCACTCCAAAAGAGTGTGTATTCAAAAAATTGTCTACTTTCTTCAAATCCTAGTCTCAAGATATCGAATCCGTTCTGAACAATGATCCAGTCTACTTTTTTCTCTCGATGTGCCGAGAATATCAAAAGAAAATAAAACACTCAGAATTCTGTTATAAATACTCATTTTTAAATGCATTTTTTCATCTATCGAAATCTTGTTCTGGGTTATTCTTTTATGAATGGAAATCTTTCTATAGTAAAAACATTTTTAAAAAGTCATTTGATTTCTTTATCAACGTCAACATTTCAAGTTACTCAGGGCTATTGACGGCGGTCATTCAAAATCTAGGTTAAGCGCCGAGGATGACATATCAAATGACATACCGTTCTCCAAATTTCCACACCACCCCAAAAGTGAGGATTTTGTTTTAGGACAGTTTGAGCGTACCCCTCTATCACGAGTTCTATCCCGAGTGGGGCTCACGAGTTGGCAACCCTAGCTACTTCTCAAAGAAAATTTCATATTTTTGGAGCTCTTTCTAATTTTGATTTTTTTACAATATGTTGATTGACTGAAAAGCAACACGAAGGATAAGTTTTTTTTTTTGTCATTTTCTTCATCGAATATCTTATAGATAACTGGCAATAAGATTTGCATAGGCTCTCATTTTGAAAAAAAAAATCAAGTCAATTGATTACACTTCTGGAAAAAAATCTACTGACTAAACAAAATTTTCATTTACTATTGTTTAAAACAAATAAATAGCGAATTGCTTCAATTTCATTAGATCAGTCGAATAGAGGTAATTACGCCAGAATTTTATTCTTTATATTTTGAACAAAAATAAAATGCAAAAAAAAAGTTTGAAAATTTTTATGAAAAAACTTAATTATATATTTTTATTGCTATATAAATTTGATATATTTTTTAGTAAAGCAGTTTAGCTATTCTCGTAGTTTATATGTTTTGCTGTAAGTAAATAAATTTCTTTTAAAAAAAATTTAATTTTGTTATAAATGAAGCTGATTCAATTAATATTTCTTGAAAAGAAAGCTTCTTCTACATATTTATTTTAATTTTCTTGAAACTGAATTTTTTTTCATGTATTTTCTGAATGTTTTTGGTTGATTGCAAATGAAGTTAAAACTGTTTAGGTAATTTCTTACAAATAATATCTCGAAATATACACTTCTGCTATCCAAACAGCATAGCACGATCAGACAAACCTAAACTCTCATTTGCGTAGAAAGACTGGTTTAGAGATCTACATAACATAAATTAGATATGACGCGGGCAAAAGCGCGTGGCGCTTTTATCCAGTAGGATGGTCGAAAAAGTTCAATTCATGAGAGGAGAAATAAATACAAATCAAGAGGCCCCCGGCGTGGGGGGGAGGAAGTGATCCCAAGCGAGATGGCCCACAAGAGCGGAACGACCGGCGGGAGAGAAGGGAGGAAACGCAGGGAAGGAAAGACGGTGGATTGCGTCAGCAATCAACAGGAGAAGCAGTCATGTGACTGCTCTCCCCCCACCACAATGTCAGATGCAGTTTGAAGCTGTTTGTGTTGTTCAAGAGTGTGAATGAGTTATTTGTTGTGTTAGGGTGGGCGGAGGGGATTCCTCCACTTTGTGCTTGAGTACGCGTAGTTAATTTTAGGATGAGGATACGTGAAGAGTGTTTGTGCTCTGTGATTGGATTTTCGTGTGTTTCGATGGAAAGAAAAATATTTCTAGATAGCTTAGTGATGTATTTAGAAATAGGCTCCATGTGTAGATCGTTGTGTATCACATCATTTCGAACGTACCAAGGTGCATTTGTTATGATGCGAAGCAGTTTATTTTGAACGACTTGAATTTTCTTCATGTGAGGGGTGGCTACGTTAGGCATAGGTTAGTGAGTGGCATAGGTTATCACTGGGCGCAAAATTTTCTTGTATAAAATTACTTTATTTTCTAGAGATAGGGGTGACCCTCTCCCAATGAGAGAGGTGACCAAATGGATTCTATTCCAGAACTTTTCGGCTAAATAGTCGATGTGTTTTTGTAAGTTAGGTGGCTATCTAAGTGTAAGCTCAAGTACTTAACCACCGAGACCCACTGTATGTTGTCATCAAAGAGAGTGAGGTGGAAAGGCGGGTCGATGACCCCCATTTCCTGAAAATAATTGCTTTTGTTTTGTCTAAATTAATAGCAATTCTCCAATCCGCTAACCAAAGTTCGAGATTATCTAAAAAATTTTGAACAGTTTTAAGTGTGTATTTGAGTTGGACGCCCTGTGACAACACGGCGGAATCATAAGCGAACACTCAGGTACTGACAGTCAGGGCCGATCCTAGCAGGTGTGCAGCGCGTGCACCGCACGAGGGCGGCCAAAACAAGGGGCGGCCGCAGGCCGCCTATAATTCTATAGATCAAGCAAAGTTTCTTGCGAATTTCTCAAAATAATTTTTTTTTTAAATCGAATAAATATGTTGAATAGTTGTTGAAAAATCAACATAAGTCCGGATTTCCCGATAGCATAACATAGTTCAAGAAAACTAGAGTTGGTGTAGAGTTCATTAGTCCATTCTCCATTAATGCCTACTCTTTATACACATCTTCCATTTCATAATTAAAATTCGAGGCAGAGCCGGCAATACCTCAGTAGAAAACCTATTTTTTTGCTTATCAGTGGAACTAGTGGTGCATTGGATCGATGCTTAACAAAGGCATCTCAAAAATGATTTTTGCGAAAGTTACTTTTCGAAAGCATGTAACATGGTTAAAATTACCTAAGACATGAGCTTTTGAATTCAATATGCATTTAGGGAAATTAAAAGTTTTCAATTTAATAATAGCTTTACAATTTTGAAAAACAAAATAGTTGAAAGAAGTGAATTTTGTGTTAATGGTTTACAACGCTTATATAAACAATACCCAATTTCCTTTCTAGTGTAAGTGTTGTACCTCTATTAAAAGGCAGTTTCTTGTTGTTTTACATGGTATCAAGTTATTTGAGAAAAAAATCTTGCAGCTTCTTTTGATCAAATTATTTTTATTACAATGCCTGTTAGAAAAATACTTCATCTAGTATTATTAATGTTAGCGAAATTCTTAATTTCGTTGTTATGTTGTATGCACTTAATGGTACTTTAGTACTATAGTTAAAAAATAATGTTGTCCTAAATGTGCCCACTTTTATGTATTCTCCATCTCCTAGTTGAAGAATAATTTCATGTCACCTGATCCACTTAGCCCGTTACCGTGTTCACTATTTTTCTATGTTAGCTGCAAGGGCGGTTCTAGGGCCGGGAAAATTGGACCCATGTCCAGGGCGGCATTTGGACCAAATATGAAAAGTACATTTTTTTTTGTTTCAAAAAAATTTGTATGAAAATATTTTCTGAAATATTTTTTTTCATGCTTTAGAAACCTGGAACACATAATCATTTTATAGACTGAATTGAAATATCGACCGCTACTAATAAAATTTGTAACTACTACATTTTTTGTAAAAGCGACTATATCTTTTATAAAAGGGACGATATCCCACATTTGTAAAAAAGACTTTATCTTTTGTAAAATTGTACTACGGGGCGATTTGTTGTAGCAAGTAAATTGGCACCTGGCCTCGGGATACAGGTGCAGATACGCTTATCTTGGCATGATTTTCACTGGCCTGATATAAAGGGGAAAACGGTGATTATCTTGTTTTACTTATGGTATTACTACTTTAAGGATGACTCAAATGTGCACACAAAACAGAATATTTCTTTTAGAGCAGCGTTCGGCAAATTGCAGTTCTTTAATATTTCATTTTTATGTACAATTAAAAATTACGTCTGCTAAAACGTTATCGTTCATACTTTCTTATTTATAAGTGTATCTTGGTGGGAAAAATTACTTGCATTTACATATACATTAAATATTTGATTGGCTTACTGGTAGAATTTATTGTTAATTATGTATTTGATTTATCTTTTTTGAGATGTGTGTCCAGTTATATATTTGTACTTAGTATTGTGAATTTGGTATTATATTTTAAGTATCTTATTTATTTATTTCGTACTGTATACATTTGATGTCTGTTTTCTTATGTGTTGAACCTTGAATGGTTCAAAGCTGATGTGTATGTTAAATCATGAACTTTGATACGCTTTCTCTTATTTTCTTATGTCAATCTCTCCCTATCGGGAGTGAGGTCAGAATGGACATTCTCCCCCCCCCCCACCCCACACACAGAATGTCCGGTGTCAGTTAACTTAAAGAGGACAGAGGCAATTAGAATTTTTGGAAGATATCTAGCAACTGGAGATGTTTTATTTTACTCTTGAGTAAAGTTACTTGACTTGTGTGATCGTTGCCATCAACAGACTCCTTTTCGAAGAAGGCACAAATCAATCTCTTTCATTTAGATCGTATGAAATAGCAACAGGTAATTATGTTTTTAATTTTGAATTATTATTTATTTTTTAAGATGTACATTAAAATACATATTCTGTAGTACTTTCTGTAAGATACACTTTGAAATAGGCTCAATTAATGTTGATATCGTTCTCTTAGAATATGGACCTTATCTATTTACCTCTCATTTAGGAACATTCAATTAAAGTGGAACTAAAAAAAATAGTTCAAAGATAAGTTAAGAGAAAAATAAATGATTTTTTTTGGTAAAATTTTAGGATCTCAAAGACAAAAGAGAGAGTAGTAGTTTGTGTTTTTCTTTAAATAAATCAAATAAAGTGCTAGCCTAATAAACAATGTAACTTAATAGAGGGGGGGGGAGTACAACACTGTATGTTCGACGCTTCAATTTATAGACAAAACAGTAAGTAATAGTAAAGCGATTGTACCTCATGGGCTCGCGTTTTCTTTGGATTTACATAAAAATAAAAATGCGTGCTTAGGCTGACACAATGCACATGCTTTCAAAAAGATCTGTACCATGGAGTGTGTATTTTCCGTAGCTTTCTGTAAATACAAGATTTTACTGCTCATTTCAAACATTTATTCATCAATAAAACTTTTTCAACTAAGAACTT
>BMAO01021914.1:210946-242035 GCA_019973975.1 Trichonephila clavata
CATCTGGCGTTTAATCTATTAGCTAATAAGAAAGTGAAAATTCATATTCCGATACATCTGCCGTAACTTTCCAGGATGGGTTAAAAGATCTCTTGGGACTAAAACAATCAACATTACACGGTGGCACTCATATTTCGGATTATCAACTGGAACTAGACGGAGGAATCACAGAAATTTATGTCTATACAGACATTATAGAATCTCATTTTGTGGGATACTATCGCACCTTTACTTCGCATCATTCCTGTGATGTCAACCAAAGAAGACCAAATTGTTATTAATTATAAAGACCCCTGTATTTTCCTCTGCGTCAAAATTATATCGACTGCATCGAAGTCGAATTAAAAAAGTTCTGGAGATGGTATTATTTTACGAGCGGCAAATCGCTCTTGGTTCTTCTTTCCGACGAAGAATATAAAACTACAACTGTATATGTCGACATCATTTCGGTCCTGACTTCGCAAGAGAAAGATGCATTTGGACCGCAGAGCTTGTCAGGACTATACTGTTCGCAGTTACAGAATGGTGGCTCGTATTTTCAAGGAGTCAGCCATCAAAGAGGATATGGAATGTTTTCAAATTTATTTCGAATGATATCTCCCATTGCAATGAAGGCAGGAAAATATTTAGGAAAACATATTCTGAGTACCGGTTCAAAGGTAATGTCAGATGTTGTGTCGGGAACATCTCTGAAAGATTCGACAAGGGCGAGATTGAAAGAAACGTCCAAAAATATTAAAGATGACATTCTTCATAAGCTTCAAAGCGGTTCGGGTATAAAAAGAAAGAAATCGCGCAATAAGAATCATTTGCCGCGCGCTAAGCGAAGCCGAAAGAATTCCAAAGCAGCGGTAGATATATTCTCATAAGATGGATGAGAGAGCGTGCGCTTGTGTATCTAATGCTTATGATTTGTTTACCGTTAATCCTGTGCAATTGTCAACCGAAGAAAGTTCGTTTACCGAAATTTTTCCTGTTGCATCTCTGAGTGATAAAACACCGATTGAATTCTTTTTCTCAGGCGTGGGAGAAAGTTATTTAGACCTAGCTCATACACTTCTTCATTTACAAGTGAAAATTACAAAAAAAATGGATCAAATATTGCAACTCCTGACGTAGTAGCTCCAGTCAATTATTTGTTGAATACATTATTTTCGAAATGTTCCATAACATTAAATGATAAGCAAGTGTCTTCACAAGCGAATTATGCATACAGATGCATGTTCGATGCCTTGCTGTCCCCAAAAGCTGTTCAAGAATCGCTATTAACGGCTGGTCTTTTCTTCAGAGATAGTCCAGGAAAGATTGACGCAACCGAGATTTTAAACCCAGGGGAGGGATTCAAACTAGATATAACATTTGCAAAGATAGTAAACTAATGGACATGATAGGAGCTTTACATTTCGATCTAGGCAATCAAAGTAAATATCTGATCAATTCAGTGAATCTTCGAATTAAATTAGAAAGAAATAAAGATGCCTTTGCACTGATGTCAACTTCGCAAGATTTCAAAATAGTTATACAACATGCTTCCTTATTTGTTAGGAAAGTAAAGGTCGCTCCTTCAATTTAATAGCGCACGAGACCGCACTTTCTAGAGGCGCGATTAAGATGCCCTTCGCAGAACAGAGGTGAAATCTCTCCTTCGCGCTTTCTTCAGGAATGCAATCTATTACTATTCCAAATGCATTTATTGGACAGGTACCAGCGCGACTAATCATGGGTATGGTATCTAATACTGCATATAATGGTGATTTTTCTAATAATCCATTCAATTTTAAGCATTATGATTTATCATACCTCTGCCTATTAGACGGAAATCGCATGATTCCTTCAAAACCCTATCAACCGAAATTCGATACCTCTAACAGTTATAGCAGATGTTATATGAGCCTTTTTACTGACTTAGGGCGATATCATAAAGATCAAGATATCAATATAAGTTATAGCGAATATAAGGACGGGTACACGTTGTTTGCAATAGATTTAACGCCAGATCTCAGTGCAGATAGAATGCATGATTCGGTCCTACGAAATTCGAATTTGGCTTTGGATATTCGCTTTAGTAAGGAACTACCCGAAATGGTTAATTTAATCGTTTATGCGGAGTATCGAAATGTCATAGAGATTGACAAAAACCGCAACGTTTTAACTGATTTTTAAAAATGAATTCTCAAAGCCTATATAATCTCGCCTGCAGCGATTCCATTCTTCGATCCAAATTCGGAGGCGTGTACGCTTCCGATGAATTGCCTAGGACACTTACAGATTATTCATGTTTTATTGTAAATTTAGATTCTAGGGCGAAGCCTGGAAGCCATTGGGTTGCGTTAGCCTTTAGGAACAACACTTGTTTTTACTTTTGTAGTTTCGCTTCAGTTCCAAAGAAGGGTAAGATTTTAAACCTCATTAAACATAATTCACAGAAACTGATGTGGAACAAATGTCGCTACCAAAGCGCTACGTCCTTTACCTGCGGTCAATTTTGTCTTCATTTCCTATACAAATTTGTGAGAAAGCAGACTTTATCACTTCTAGATTCGAATAACATTGCATTCAACGAAAAGTTTATTCAAAGATTTGTAGCTAAAAATTTTCGCCTACAAAAGTGTTGTTTGACGCCACACTCAAATCAAATATGTCATACCTATGAATACCGACATAAACGTGCTTGAACACGTTTTCAACATTTTTCTCATCATCTTTTGCATTCTAATTACAACATGTATGGAGGGAGGAGGGGTCGCTGCTGATACAGAATGTATAAAAGGAGGCAACACAAGCTGCAGAACTCTCATTACTGCTTTTAGTAATTAACCAAAAAGCAATGACTCCCGAACCGAGATATGGTTTCATGTACCTAAAGCGCGCCAGCCCCTCTGACGCTTATGTGATCCATTGTTTCACCGATTCTCTGTACGACAATATGATCTCCTGTGTACAAGCTGCCACATCCTATTCCATGGACACAACGGATTCCGACTGTAAAATGAAAATAGCCTATTTTAAGATTTTGAACAATTCTGCTATTGTGCGCGAGCTGCACAATCCTTCAGTCTACAGACAAGTATTTGATTGCACAGCATAATATGAAACTGAACATCATGACTCAAAGACAGTAACTAAATGTGCACAATGAATATTCTGTAACAAAGTGAATATTAGTTCTATGTATTATACGCAAGAAAACTGATTGTTACACTCTACATAAAAATATTGTTCTGTAGCAAATGCACTGATAACTGTTATATATTGTAAGCATAAAAATGATTGTAACACTCTATGTAATAATATTGATATAACCCCTTGAATAAAAAATTATTTTCCCGGATAAACTGTGTTTGTTTACTTTCGAGTTGTGTCTTCATTATGCATGTTGCAATGCTGTTACGCAAGATTTCCTGCTAGATATGTTTTTCTTTCATTTCTTCCTTGAAGATTTACGCAAGATTTCCTGCTCGATATGTTTTTCTTTCATTTCAACCTTGAAGATTAAACGCGCAGACCCCCCTCTGCTATTTTTTCCCTGTCTTACATAAGAGTTGTTTTTGACTAATTAGATTTGTAAAAACAACTGCGTTTTTAAAAATTTGTCCTTCATTTCGAGTATAAAATGTCAATCTGGCTTTCAACCTTTATCTAGTCTGTTCCTAAAGTGCTAAATTTTTTTTTGGATCAGTCCGCGTCTTCTTACCGCCTTCTTCTTGATTTCTGAAGTTCTTTTGGATAAATACGTTCCTTCTCTCCTCCATGGAAAATGGTGAGTGGAATTTGTATTTTTTCCTTTTCCGCTTAGATACATTTCGTTGAGAGCTTTTTTCTGTATTGCTTCATTAGTCTTCGTTTTTAAAATTTTCTAGAAAGCTTTGATTCCTCTTGCGCCAAAAAAAGAAAATTTAACGTAGACTTATCAAAGGAGAGCGGCGGCCTGTCGAGTAAAATAGCAACTCCCTATTCGGTACATGTTGATCAAATCCCTGTTCTTCTAGAAGGGATAACACACATTCAGGAACATCTGGAATCTATGTAATAAATTTACGTTGGAGTAGGGAGATATCCAAACTTCTCCTGATTTGTGTATACATTAGAATTGTTCCCAAGTCGGCTTAACTTTTAAAAAGTGTGTGCGTTTAAATTTTTTCTAACTTACGGAAACACACACACAATGATCTTTTGCATTCTTTCAAAAAAACATACTTTGGAAACTGTTGTTCAAAATAAAGTGTCTGTTACTGCCTATTACGATAAAAAATTTGTTTGCGAAGATGGCATACATACATTGTCTTATGGTCACAAAGATATTTAATATTGTTTTCTGTATTGTAGAAAGGGTTGGTTTTAACTCAATTTGTGTATATGTTTCTACAAATTATCTCCCTACTCCTATGCTTTGCTTTGTGGCTGCTTTTTTTATTGAATGTGTTTTTGTATATTCAACTTTTAATATGCTCTTAGTTTTTAAAATGTGTTTTTGTATATTCAACTTTTAATATGCTCTTTGTTTTTAAAATGTGTTTTTGTATATTCAACTTTTAATATGCTCTTCGTTTTCAAAATGTGTTTTTGTATATTCAACTTTTAATAACCTTTTCGTTTTTAAAATGTGTTTTTGCATATTCAACTTTTAATATGCTCTTAGTTTTTAAAATGTGTTTTTGTATATTCAAGTCAACTACCAATACAGCTCAGTTTAATTTCTTGTGAAATCAAAGACATGAAAGACGTAAACACTAATCAGTCAGTTTCTGCTTTGTGTTTGCTTGCTTTTTTGTGCCTTACATTTTGAGAGGATTAGGACGAATCATATGCAAATCGTTTTTTGCGTCTGGTTCTGTGACAACCTCTGTTAACCACTTAACAGTTTTCTTTACTTATAAATGTTTATTGTTCATTACCATCTAAATAAAGTCACAATGCAAATTTGTAAAAAACAAAACCAATTTTCATTAAAAATTCCTTCTGTCATTAATTTGAATTTGAGTTTCGTTTATGGTGCAAGAGCCTTAATTCGACCATGCTGTAATAAAATCAATCGAAAAACAAAAGTACAAGTAAGAATGTACTAATTTTGGATATCAAATGACAGAATAAAAACTATTAAGTGGTTATATAAAAAAAAACGAAGGTCAGATCCGCATGCCTCATGGCGGCCTTGGAAATGCGGACAAAGCTTTACTAATTTTCTTTCGACTAACTCGTCACGTTTCCCCTCTCTGCTTTGCAGAGTAAACCCGTTTTCACTGCAGTGCTTTCATTCTTTAAGACGTGCAGTGATGGTGTGAATTGTTTCCCCTCCAACTGTTTTTTGTCGCGATTTGATCATGCGGTGTTTTAATGGACACTGTTTTCATATCGTGTGGTGTTTTACTGGAAATTGTTTTAATGGACACTGTTCCAACTGTTTAAGTCGACAATTTGATCATGCGGTGTTTTAATGGCCACTGTTTTCATATCGTGCGGTGTTTTACTGGAAATTGTTTTAATGGACACGGTTCCAACTGTTTTTGCCGGCGATTTGATCATGCGGTGTTTTAATGGCCACTGTTTTCATATCGTGCGGTGTTTTACTGGAAATTGTTTTAATGGACACTGTTCCAACTGTTTTTGTCGGCGATTTGATCATGCGGTGTTTTAATGGAAACTGTTTCAAAATCGTGCGGTGTTTTACTGGAAATTGTTTTAATGGAAACTGTTTTCATATTGTGCGGTGTTTTACTGGAAATTGTTTTAATGGAGACTGTTTTAAAATCGTGCAAACATATACTTCTCCTGAGCTGGCATCCCCCTCTCCTAAGTACCACACCAACGGGAAGACGTTTGAGCTTTCGACAGATTTAGCGTGCATCGCGCCCCTACACGGCGGGTATTTTAGTGGTACTGGGCTCAAACTCATGACATGCCTGCCATGATCCGATACCTTGACCACTTGGCTACCGCGGCCACACTAACGAGTGTAAAAGGATCTCGTGGAACCCGAGATAGTAAACAATAGAATATTCACAATATAGTAGAAAGTATATTTCTTAAGATGAAACGCTTTCATATTATTTTATTATATAATAAAAGTTAAAGTGTTGCAAAATAAAGTATTATATAAAAAAAATTTCAGTTTTAATGAATCGGATCAGCTTTAGCTACTTGTAACTATACAAACTTCATAGAGAATGGGAATGCATTTTGCATACATATTTTTTTCTTACCGTGACTCGTGGAACCCCAGAGTTCCGTGGAACACAGTTTGAAGACTGCTCTGCATGATAAATTTCTATTGTAACTAATTTAAGTATATTTAAACTAAATCTTGAGGGTTTTTTTCTGTCAGAGAGATCCATATTTCAATGTAATTGTAAAAATTTATTTATTTATTGTTATCTGTTCAAATTTTTTGTTAAGTGCCGCTGGAACAACTCTGCCGTGGCACGCGTGCCGCAGGTTGGCCACTCCTAGTTTAAACCTATCGAATCCACTGAGGATAGATGAAATAATTCGTATTCTCCACAAGGGATAGTTAAATTAACTCTAATGTTGTGTAAAATGTACTGATCTTATCTTGTGTTTTGCTATTTTACTAGTAACTGGTGAGTGATGTCAAATGACGAAGTTTAACTCTAATGTGATGTAGACCTATCCACCTTACTTCTTATATACTAAAAATCATGAAGAAACTGTTATATAAAGAAATTAGAGAGATGAGATCCTCTGGAATCGGTATTAACTGAGTAATCAGGCTATTCAACTGAAACTATGATTTTGTTGCTCAGTTTAATGTAACCATGAACTTAAAGAAAATATTGCTTTTATACAACCTTATACAAATAGCCTTGAGTAACCCTTCATAATAGACAAGACAACTCAATTTTAGAGTCAATTAATGAATTTTTTAGGATTCACAGTAAAATTTAGTGTTTTTTGTTAGGGGATTTTCATAACTGTTGGAACAGGTTGCTTTCAAGGTGTTCTGTAGCTTCTCATAGTGGGCAAATTTCTGCAAAAGTAAAATAAATTTCTGTATTTTTTCACATGTTTAGACTCTGCTAATGATGTTGCAGTCATTGTAAGGGTGTATAGGAAGCACACTAAGGGAAATGTAAAAACCCTTTCTTCCTATTCCGTCTAATTGTTGATCCCAAATGAACTAATTTCTTAGCAGTTATTAGGAAAACATTGAAGGGTTCTTTATCATTCCTCTAGCATATTCTAACGATGTTTAATTGATAATAATTCGATTAAGCGGAAACAACGTTTACAATCCTTGGTAGATAGGGCAACCAAAATTGGTCCTGTAGTAATTATTGAAAAATAGAGGTACCTCTGAAGGTCCCCCCCCCCTAAATTATGATCTTTTATGAAGCTGATTTTTTTTATCTGGAATGTATTGAATCAACTAAAGTAGAGGTGAAGAGAAGTAAAAAGGCTATACAGGTGCTTATAAAACTTTTCTATAAGATTCATGGTACTTCTCTTGGATTTGCTACCTCTACATATATAAAGGAAATTTGAGACCATCTTTGCTACACAGAGGCTAAAGCTTTCAGGATAGTGGATGTATTCACCTTCCTACAGGGCACCATGCCATTTTACTATTTTAGAACTCTGATTGAATCCTAAAAAAAAAGATGTATTTTTTGATGAGGAATATAAGTATTATATACCACCTGACACATAAACGTTATTTACACCAATATTGCTGGAGTAGAAGAAGTTGTATTATCAGACAGACTAAAAGCCATGACCTTATTGTTTGCATGTACTATGTAATGATTTTTTTATATTGATTTTGTAGGGTTTTCAAAAAGCAAAGTAAAATTTTAAAAAGTGCATCAAACAAGCAAGAGGTTTAAAATAAGATCATGGTTTATTTTTTATACAGAATCATATAAAAATAAATATGATAAAGAGCAAACAAAAATAAATATAATTAGAATGATTAATCACATAAATAAAATGCATAAGCATTCACAAGAAATAAATATAAAGTGATGAGTATGAGATCTAGTTAAATAGATTAAAAAAATGAATTCAATTAACTTATTTTCAGTAAAAAAATTGTTTGATATTTTTGTAATGAGATTTTCAGTTAGCCGTATATATTAGGAATCAGTCAAGACATTTCTTTGTATTTTTCTTGAACATCATTCTTTTTGTGATAACTTAGAAAATACTGTTGTATTTCTTCTATTTGTTTTCCTTTGGTTTCTGGAAGGCAAAAGATAGTAAAAATGCAAGAAAGAAAAGAGAATCCAGCATATAAAAAGTAAGCTCCATAATCATGTATGGAAACCTCAAGAGCTTGAAAAGTCTTTGTAACAACAAAAACAAAGGACCAGCACAATGCTGTTGCCGATCCACCGATTAAGCTCCGAGTTCGGATAGTTGTCATTTCTGCCATCATCAACCAAGGAATTGGTCCAAACCCTAAAGAAAAAGCTGCGATGTAAATAATAAGGCTTACTAAAGGTATCCATTCATAATCAGATTTAAATGATGCATTGGACTCGCCTATGTAATCGTAAGTACCTAAAACTGACAAGCTAATGGCCATTCCTATTCCTGAAATGAGAAGCAGAAATTTTCTTCCTGCTTTATCCATAATACCACTACTTATGGCGGTGGCTATAACTAATACAGCATCAATTATGATAGTAGACATGTTAGCATCACTAGAACCAGCTGCTGCAAAAATATCAACAGTATAGAAAAGAATAGCATTCGAGCCAGTTGATTGCTGAAAAAATACTAAAGCAAAAGATAAAAGAGCTGGTATTAAGGTGTCTGGTTTCATGAGTTCTTTCAATGAAATTGAACCTTTTGGTTGGTTGCGTAAGTCTTCATCGATGGCAACACATTCTGCGGAAGCATCAACATGATCACCTTGGAGAAATGTCACAGCTGCTACAGCTTCTTGATATCCCCCTTTCCCGATAAGCCATCTTGGAGACTCGGGTACAAAGAGCATACAAAGAACTGCTAAAATCAAAAATGTGGCTGATGGAATGGCTAGCCATTCCCACGTTAACGTAGCTCCGAGTCCATTTACAATCAAAACTCCTATTACAATGAAAAGCTGAAAAGATGCTCCCAGCAATCCACGAACTTCTGGAGTAGAAATTTCCACTAAATATGGTGGAGCTGTGACGCAGGTAATACCGACACAAGAGCCGGTAATGAAACGACCAAGATAAATATACACGAGATGATCCGCATAAGCTATAAACAGCCATCCTATTATGAATGGAACAGAGCTGAGCATCAGAGTTCCTTTCCGACCAAGTTTGTTACAGAGCAAACCTGCAAAAGAAAGAGATAAAATTTCAAGAAAAGTGCTTTCCAGTACAATCAGCATTAGAAATAATAATAGATACGGGACCACATTCTGATATTTTGTTAAAATACACTTTCCACAAAACTTTTTTTTAAAATATGTTCCTCCAAAAACAAAATAAAAGTATACTTTGAAGTAATATTTATGCACTTAACAAAACTGCTTAAAATACAAGGGTAACTCTGAAATTTTTGAAATACTGCAGACGAGAACATGCAAAACAAAATGAAAGGTTTCATTTGAAAATACAAAGTATTTTAACTCAACAGACGACTTTTTACTGATTTACTTCAAGTTGCTTAGCGTAGGATAAATTTTAGACAGAAGAGAAAATGGAGTTGACGCGAGAACATTATCGTGCTATGATTTTAAAGCTGGATTAAATCAAGAGGAATGCGTTCAATGGCTGCAATTAACATTAGGTGAGGAATCTCCATGCCGTGATTCAGATGGTTTAAAGAAAATTTCGCACTTCTCTTCAGAATGAAGGCCACCATTTATCCCGGATAATGTGTCTGACATACGAAAAATGTTAATGGATGATAATCGCTATGCCTACCAAATGATACAGAAGGAACTTAACTTTGGATCCGCAGCCGTATACAAAATTATTCATGAAGAATTACATGTGAAAAAAAGTAGTTTTCCGATGGGTTCCCAATAATCGAGTGGCCGCGGTAGCCAAGTGGTCTTGGCATCGGACCATGACAGGCATGTCATGAGTTCTAGCCCAGTAACATTAAAGACCCACCGTGTAGGGGTGCGATGCACGTTAAATCTGTAGAGAGCTCAAACGTCCTTCCGTTGGTGTGGTGTGGTAGTTAGGAGAGGTGATGCCAGCTCCGTTGTCATCCTCGTCACTTGACCATGGTTTAAAATTACGTGGCCCTCGTGTAGCTGAACAGTGCGACGTTAATATTCACTCCTCATAATCTAACTGAGCACGAAAAAGAGAAACGTGTCAGAATCAGTAAAAAACCCCTTAGATTGCTAAATGATGAGAGTCCACTGCATTATTTCTAAAAATATAACAGGTGATGAAGCGTACACGGTGTTTTTTAACGTTCCAAACACGTCAAGAAAACAAAGTATGGGTCTTTGAAAATGATTCCACGCCAACAATGGTAAAAAGACAACGAGCAATGAAAAAATAAATGTGTGTCGTTTTTTTCAGAAGTATGGGAGTGGTCAAAGCCAACAAGCTGGAAGGACAGAAGACAGTAACAGCAAACTGGTATACCACTAAATGTTTTCAAGAAATTCTCTAAGAAGTTAAGGTTAGGGCACTAATGCTTCATTATGACAATACATCTTCCCATACAGCCGGATTAACAGTTGAGTTTCTTAAGTAAAAACAAATTAAATTGATAGAGCATCCACCTTATTCTCCGGATCTTGCTATGTGTGACTTTTGGGTATATTTTAATCTAAAAAAGAATTTACGTAGACGTCCTTTTCATTCAGAAGAGATTGATGTGGCTATAAATGCATTTTTTTCATCCATTCCAAGAAATGAAGGGGTTGAAGCATTTAATCTGTGGGACATTCGTCTACAAAAGTGCATTGATGCTGGAGGAGACTACTTTGAACGCTCCTAAAATTTTGTAAACATAACTTTAAAAACCTAGGATTATCTCAAAAATTTCACAGTGACCCTCGTATACGTTAAGTTTCAAAATGTTTATAAAAGATTTTCAAGATTATTTTAATAGCATAGGGTCTTAAAAGCTTTTGTAGAAAATTACAGTTACTGTTTATTATGTTATTGCGTATTGGGAAATAGTATTTTCATTCAATATTCATATACGGTTTTTATACAACATTGCAGCGTAAAATGATGCAGGAATAATGTATATATTCTGATTGTGGATTGATCTAGTTACATTTCAATTAGAAGCGGTAGACCTCTTTTAATCTCGAAGAGTGACGAGAAAAATACTTGTGAGTTGGTTGATTCCCATAACAAGTGGAAAGGAGAATTTGAGCTAGAAAGTTTTAGCGTGCAGTAGCTTCATTATACGGAATTTCTTCTGTGGCACTCGGACACAAACTCATGACTCGACACAGACATGAGCAGTTACAGTTCTCCACGGTTCCAGTTACTTCTCCAGCAACTCTCTAGTTGCGGTTTCGTGACTATGAACCCTTGACAACCAAAGCCACACTATAATTTTAAGTTTCGAGAAAATGAAGATATCTCCTCTATATATACACTTGTATAATTTAGAAAATGATTTCAATTTATGTATCTGTTTGATAAATGTGTATTAAGAGAATCGTTTTTCTAAAAAAAATTGTAATTTTAAGTTGAAATTTGTGAAACTACCAAATCTCTGTGTGAGATTCCGTTTCTTAAAGAAAACAATTATGACGCACAGATGATATGTAAAATAACTACGGAATCGGTGGTTGGTTAGTCGGTGTCTTGTCATGGGCAATAATTAAACAGTACGAAAGGTCGTGTAGAATAGCATCGGCAATCTGGATGCAGTTATCAGGGCAGTGTTGCCATCCCGGACAAAAATGGAAAATGCTGCCCTCTCTCCAAAAAATGCCATCTCTCTCTCTATAAAAGCTCTCGTGTATAACAACAATGCGACGTTAATATTCACTCACTCTCTCTCTCTATATATATATATTGTTACGTTGATCGGGGTTCGAGGATTTTATGCAAATGAGTCACAAAGAACAAGACAGTTCTTTAAGAGCGATGAGAATTTATGGTCGCCAAACCAATTCCGTAAATACAGGATGCAGCAGCAATATTCACAGAACACATCTCAGAAGGTCTTCACACCTTCAACAGCACTCAGACACAATTATTAGAATCTAAGTTACGCGTATGTAAAAGATTATTCACAAGCACAGCCGAGCTAATCACGGTCAAGGTAAGTTTACTAAGTGGTAATCAAAACAATTCTCACTAACCGCTAATTGAAACAAGACTGACTCGTTTCGGCGAGCATCTCTCTATGTATAGACCCGGCGGAAACTTCGAGAAAAATCCGCTTGCGTCATTGATCGTGAAATTTGGGGATTTCTCCACTAATTTCTAGAAGAATCCATAGGGTTCCGAACTCACCAAATTGGTCACCAAAAATTATGCCAACTTGGCTCTAGCGCCAAGATTTCGCCAAGTTCCCATTGAATCGCGAGTATAACGTAAGGGCCGGCGTTGCTTGGGAATATTACAATAAATATAACATAGAGTAATATAAATGCATTACACATCCAAATATAAATTATTTACATAAAGTTCATAACACTGACCCCTCCTCAAGGACCACACTTCCGGGGCAGTACAGTCCTTGAGTAAGGGGTATCTTATTTGCAGAAATAAACTACTCGCATAATAAGTAACAAATACTCAACAGCATATACAAAACAAATAAATTCAAAATACATGAAAAGATGCAAACATAAATAGAACTAAGGAACTATAGAAAAGAGAAATAATTTACAATATTTACAAAATAATTAGGGACCATGGTCTGAATTTACGGATCTTATTGATCTTGAGCAAGATAAGGGGCTAGCATATTGTAATGTATTACCTTCCATTTTGTATGTGGTGATTTCTGTATCCGAACCACAACATCATTCAGTCTTTTTTGGACTGTGTAAGGACCTTCTCGGTTGTTCTGTAGTTTTGGAGAGAGTCCTTTGTGACATTTTGGATTCCAAATCCACACTTTGTCACCTTCGTAAAAGTCTTGTCTGGTTGCTCTTGTGTCGTATCGGGTCTTCATCTTCTCAGAAGCCATGCCAATTCTATCCCTAGCCAGATGATGCATCTCCTCCATCCGTGCCTGGACTTTCTCGACATACTCCTCAGGCGCCAAGGGAGCATCTGGTGCCCGGCTGAACTGAAGATCTGCAGGCAGACGAAGATCGCGTCAGAAGAGCATCTGGGATGGGGAATAGCCGGTAGTCTCGTGAACGGCACTCCTGTAGGCAAGCAGAAACAGAGGCAGTTTCTTGTCCCAGTCCTGTTGATTATTGGATAATAGGAGAGAGAGGCTGTTCAAGGTGGTTCGGCCGAACCTCTCTACCATACCGTCAGATTGAGGATGTAAATCTGTTGTACGGGTTTTGTCGATGTCGAGTATCTCACACAGTCTCTTGCAAACTGCAGAATCGAAGTTTCTCCCTTGATCGGAGTGGATTTGATGAGGAACTCCATGAGATCTAGTGTTGAACTAGAACCTTAGTAACAGTCGTGGCCTCTTGGTTGGGAAGAGCATAAGCTTCCCATAGGCTCTTAGTGAAATAGTCCATGACAATCACAGGATGTTGTTGTTGCCATCTGATGATCTCGGAAGTGGACCTAGGATGTCAAAAGAAGGCCCTACCACATTATACATTCTGCGGTGTTCCTCTAGTGAGTTTTCTGAGACCTTTACGTGCAGCACCGGGATAACATGTGCGACACCACTTCTCCACGTCACTCCGCTCATTGTTACAGTAAAAGCGCTCTAGGACTTTTTGTAGGGTCTTAATAATTCTAAATAAATCTCCAGTTGGACTACTACAGAGTTCTTTGATGACTGTTGAAACTCTTGTCTTTAGGAGTATTAATTGCCACCGGAATGTTTTCCCGTCGTCAGACTCCCATTTTCGATAAAAGGCACCATTCCTTAGCTGGAGAGAGTACCAAAAAGCCCAGGATCGCTTTGTTGTAGGATGTAAGGGGGCGATGTCTTGCCAGCTGGGCATTTCATCTTTTCGACTCTAGAGCAGTATTTGCAACTTTCAGGAAAGGGTCTTCTCGAAAGGGCATCTGTACTTCTGTTTGCTGATCCTTTTCTGTGGCTAATTTCTACGTCATATTCTTGTAATCTTTGTATCCACTTGGCTATTTGACCTTCTAGATTTTTAAAATTCAGTATCCAGCAGGAACCATCGACCGTAAAGATAATGATGCACGTGCTCCACGGCTTTTACGATAGCAAGCAGTTCCTTCCTGGTTACGCAGTAATTTCTTTCTGGTCTGGGCAGACACTTGCTAAAATATTCAATGACACGCTCTTGACCATTCATTTCTTGGGACAACACAGCTCGAATGCTCTCGTGACTTGCATCTGTATCCAGAATAAATTGTTTTCCAGTTTCAGGATGTGCCAGGTTTGGAGCAGATCTTAGTGCGTCCTTGAACTTGTTCAATGCGTTGTTACAATCATCCGTCCAGATGAATTTCTGTTTTGCTTCAGCCAGCGTATGGAGTGGTCTGGCGATTCTTGAGAAATTTTCCTCGAATTTCCGGTAATACGTACATAATTCCAAGAAACTACGGAGCTGGTGAACATCCTTTGGGCTTTTCCAGTTTTTCACGGCCGAGATCTTATCCGGGTCTGTTCTTACACCTTCCGCCGAAATAATATGCAAGATATAGGTGACTTCATGCCGGAACGGGTGGCACGTGGATGGACTTCATGTTAACTTCTTTCAGCTTTTGTGGTTCACGTCTGATATTGTTAAGATGTTCTTCGAAGGAACGCCGCACGATTATGATGTCATTAAGATAAACCAGGCAGGCCTCGTACGAAAGTCCCCCGAGAACTGTTTCCATAAGGTGCTCGAATGTTGCTGGCGCATTACATAAGCCGAAAGGCATAATCTTAAATTGCCATAGTCCTTGTCCCGTGGTGAATGCAGTCTTCTCTTTATCTTTTGGATGGGTTTCTACTTGTCAATACCCGCTCTTAAGAACTGGGGTAGAAAATCAGGTATTTCCGGCAAGTGTGTCAAGCGTGACATTTATTCTTAGTAGAGGGTAGCTGTCCTTCTTGGTAACGTCGTTCAATCGACGATAGTCCACACAAAATCTGGTAGAACCATCTTTCTTCTTGACCAGAACGATGAGAGATGCCCAAGGATTTGACGATGGCTCAATTACATCATTTTCTTGCATATCCTTGATGAGTGTTTGGTTTTCTTCTTGTTTAGCAAACGGTAGTCGTCGGGGGTGCTGCTTATTAGGAGGATGCTCTCCCGTATCAATTCAGTGTTGTGTTAGTTTAGTTCTTCCAAAGTCCTCAGATGTTTCTGAAAATAGACTTTGCGATTCTTTAATCAGCTCTCCTACAGGACATTTCTGTTTTTCGTCAAGCCCGTATTTTGTAGTAAATCCTAGACTAGATAGTCTGACGAAAGGTCTTGGCTATTGCACTTTCGGTCCACACAAGTGACAGGAGCACAAGTTGCTATTACCTCTCCTTCCTGTATAGTCCTCGTGTTGTTGCTGATATTAGCGACTCTCACTGGGATGACTGCCTTCCAGATGTCTACTACCGAAGAAGCTATTAGTACTCCTGCTTTTGAACTCTCTGAGTCAGTATAATCAATTAAGCTGAATCAGAATTTTCTATTTTCTGTAACTATACCGGGTACTATACATTCAGTTCTTGGTGGTAATGATATATTGGTTTTTGCTATAATTTTCTGAATGGATTCAAATTGAGTTTGTAGGCCAAAAAGAGTGATGTCTTCAAATTTTGAATGTATATTGCTAATTTCAAAGTCCAGTTTGAAGTTATTATTCTTCAGAAAATCCAGTTCAAGAATATACAGGGATCGGTAATTTCTGCTATATATGCTGTATGGCAATAGTCGATATTTCCAAACTTTAGAATGATGTTAGCTTTTCCATGCACACAAATTTTGTCACCCGTCCCTGTTTGCAAGGAAAAGCTGAGAGGTGTCCAGGTAATCTTAACTTTTAAGTTTCGAAAGGCAAATCTTCTGTATAAACAACCATACGGCACGAGATGTTATTAATCTGTCCTATCACGTAGAGTCCATTGTCAACGCTATTCACTGCAGTAATCTGGAGAATCTGGTGATGGGGCTGCTCATTATCTGGTGACCTCCACCCCGCAAGATGGCCATATTCTAGTTTCCCTGCTTCAGAGAAGAGATGAGGTTCTCTTCCATCCTTGCTCGGGGACATTTTCTTCTTAGGTGTCCCGTTCCACCACATCCCCAGCACTTGAAGTGGTGTTTCTCTTGGTTTTGACGTTGAGCCATTAAAGCTTGGATTTCCTCTTTTAATTTTTGAATATCATTTATCCATGGAGATTCAGAGAGAGGACACATCTGCAGTCACTCTATCTCTTCGAATAGAATGGTGGTCTCTGTGACTGGCTTGAGTGGTGGCCTCAAATTTTAGGGCATATAACAGGGCAGATTTTAGATCTTGGACATCTGCCATTCTTACAGCTCTCTGTATTTCTTAATCCTTGAGTCCGTCCACGAAATACTGCAGAGGAATTATTTCTCGCGTATTTGCTGGGTAGTCGGAGAAAGCTAAGTTGAAGAGCCTTTCTATTTTGGAGGCATACTCCTGCAAACTTTCTCTAGTTTTCTGCAGTCTTGTTTTCATTTCCAGAGTGCATAGTCTTCGGAGTATTTCTGGCCGAACCGAAGATCTAGAGCCTTATAGAGGGAGTTCAAGTTCAGACGCTCTGTGTCAGGAAGAGTCTGCAGTATTTCAGTAGCTTCTCCTCTAAGGGATGCTGCTGGCTGACATGTCTTGACCCCTTCAGTCCATCTATTAGTTTTTTAAATTATTTAAAATTGAGTCTTGTATACTTCCCAGTTGGTTTTTCGTCATATGTTGACAGTTTCACTGGCACTGGAGAAGCAAGCTCAGTTTTTGTAGAGGCAGGAACAGGCACAATCTTGCTTTAGTTTTTATTCCCGCCATCTACAAGTTTCTTTTCAAGATCTTCCACTCGCTGTGACATAAAGCTAAAATTTCCAGCAACTTGAATTATTTCTTCAAATTGCACTTTAATTCTTTCTATTTCTTTCCCTACTTTCTTCTCTTCCGCTACTGCAATCTTTTCTTCCATTTTGTTGATTTTCTCTTCAAAAGTATTCTTCAGGTCTTCTTGATATTTCTGTATATTTTCCAGACCTTTCTCCATTCTCTCCTTAGTCTCTTCTTGGGTCTTCTGTATATTTTCCAAACTTTTCTGCATTTCTTTCTGTCTTCTTCTAGTCTTTTCTTGGCTTCTGTGCATGTTCTCCATTTTCTCCTTAATCACTTCTTTGCTTCTCTGCATATTCTCCATACCTCTCATAGCCTTTTCTTGGCCCCTTTTCAAGGCATTGATGCCCTCCAACACAGCCTTCACTTGTTTATCCATCGCTTTTGTTATTGGCATAAAACCACAACTTCTGACGCCAAACTGTTACATCGGGGTTCGAGGATTTTATGCAAATGAGTCAAAAAGAACAAGACAGTTCTTTAAGAGCGATGAGAATTTATTGTCGCAAAAAAAAAACCTTGAAATACACGATGCAGCAGCAACATTCACAGAATAAATCTCAAAAGGTCTTTACACCTTCAACATCACTCAGACACAATTATCAGTATCTAAGTTACACGTAGGTAAAAGATTATTCAGAAGCACCAGCCAAGATAATCACGGTCAAGGCAAGTTTACTAACTGCTAGTCAAAACAATGCTCACTAATTGCTGGTTGAAACGAGAGTAACTCATTTCGGCGAGCAACTTATTTATAGACCCGGCGGAAACTTCGAGAAAAATCCGCTTGCGTCATAGATCGTGAAATTAGTGGACTTCTCCACTAATTTCTAGAAGAATCCATAGGGTCCCGAACTCGCCAAATTGGTCGCCAAAAAGTATGCCCACTTGGCTCTAGTGCCAAGATTTCGCCAAGTTCCTCTTGAATCACCAGTATAACGTAAGAGGCGGCGTTGCTTGCGAATATTACAATAAATATAACAGAGTTAATACATTACACACATCCAAATATAAATTATTCATACTATTTACACAAAATTCGTAACAATATATATATATATATATATATATGTGTGTGAGTGTGTTTGTGTGTGTGTGTGTAATGACTTCCTCTAGCACTCTTTAAATTAACTCTTTTAAATTATTTTCTAATTTTTTGGTATGAGGCTAATATGACATGCTTAATCAAATTGCTCGCGCGCATTGACAACCAATCACGACTCCCGTTAGAAAGGAGTCGCACGACCTTCACCGCCAGTCTAAAAACTTAGAGCGCTGGGTGCTCTCTCTCTTTGTTTTTTGTCTGCTTGTCAACAACATGCCCTCGTCACTGCTGCTTGTTGCTTCTGCTATGGATTTGTGTGTGTCCATTAGTTAATTATTCCAAATGTACTGAAAATTTATATGCCTATGGCTATGAATAAAAGAAGATTAAAACCAAAGAAGAAGCAGTTCTCTGTGTATCAAGAAATAACCATCGACAAATCTACATAAGAGTAACCAACAGAAATAGGCCTCGACTACATATATATATATACATATATAATTTTAAGTTAAATGCAAAATAATTCAAAATTAAGGACGTAATTACCTGGAAAAATTTCAAATGAGTGAAATGTAAGAGAAGAAATCATCCATTTAAGCAGGCCAATTTCTTCGAAAAATTGTCTATTGATGGTGGGGATCACAAGCGTTTGTTTTACTTATAGTAACTACACTCAAGACCAAAATAAAATATCCCCTCTAGCTACCAAAATCTCTTATAACACTTGTCCCCTTTTGGATAGCCTACATCGGACATCGTATAGGCTTAAGGAATGTCCGTTGTGACCTCACTCCGAGATTGGGAGAAAGTTACTAGTGAAAGATGTGTAAACATATTAAATTCCATGCTTAAACATACAGTGGTGGCAAAAATGGGGGCACTTTTTAAAATTAATATGTGTTTTTTAGGTTTATATAATTATAGAAAATGTTACGTTGCACAAAATGCAAAGTATTTTTTTTTATCATTTTAAAGAGAATTTAACACTGAATTCAATACAAAAAAAAACAAAATTCAAATATTTTCAATGTGAAAAAGGTTATGCTGCAATAACTCTATAGATATACATTAGTTATATATATATATATATATTACAGTGGTTAGTGGGTAGTTTTTATTTTTTATTACAGCTTCACATCGATGTTTCATTGAGCTGAAAATAAATTTAAGATCTTCTTTCGTTATTACATGATGCCGGGAAACGATTATATCCTCAATTATTTCCTTTTTTTTATTTCATGGTACCTCATTCAGACAAGAGTTTACAAACGGTGCCACAAGTTTTCGATAGGATTGAGGTCAGGACTGTTTCATGGCCAGGACAACAGCGTAGTGTTCTTTGAACGATAACAGTCTTTCTATTACATTATTGAGTGGCAAAGAGCAGAATATTGCTGAAAAATAAAGGAAGCATTGTTGGTAAATAAGTCCTTGATGGAAGGTAGAAGTTTGGGTTCTAAAATTGTTTTTAATGTATTTTCTGACATTCAGTGTCCCGTCGATAATATGAAGACGACCGATACCATCTGCTGATACGCATGACTAAATCATAAAATTGTGGGTACTTCACAGTTGCATGGATGCAGTCAGGATGTAGCATTTCTCTTTTACTACTCCGTACGTATTTTCGGCCATCGCTACGGAATAACGGTATCTTAGTTTCATCCCTCCATATAACTTGTGACTACTAATCATTTGTCCAATTAATGTGTTCCATTGACGACCGACTGTAGTTTTTTTTATCGCTGCTTAAAGTTAAGATAAGGCTTTTTTCGTGGAATTCCACTCTTAGTCCAACATCTTCTAATCTTCTCCTGATTGTTTTTGACAGAAATACCAGCATCATTCAGATAAATTCCGATGACCATTAATGACATTCTTTTATCTAGGTGACATAGAATTTTTGTTCTTCTGCCATTAACATTGTGGTGCACCTTTTTCGGCCTTTTCCGAATTTGTCACCTTACATCTTAAACAAACAAACAAAATCTGTCGCCAGATGTAGTTACTGAACCACCTAACTGTCTTGCAATTTTAACATAGGAAAGACTACTTTATCGCCGCATATCTCCTTCTAGGTGTCCAATCTACTTTTTATTTGATCTCATTGCTTCTTGACTAAATATCCTTGTTGTCTTGGCCAAGAAACAGTCCTGACTTCAATCCTATGTAACTTGCCTTATGAATACTTGTGGCACCGTTTGAAAACTCTTGTCCTAATGCGGTACCTATGAAATAAAAAGGAACTAATCAAAGATATAATTGTTTCCTGGCCTCATGTAATAGTGAAGGAAGTACTTAAAACTATTTTCAGCTCAATGAAACATCGATATGAAACTGTAATAAAAAATAAAAGGTAACCCACTAAGCACTGATAACTCACTGTTATCATCATTATCTAATGCATATTATTAGTTATTGCAGCATAACTTTTTTAGTGTTGTAAATATTTAAATTTTGTTTTTTGAATTGAATTCAGTATTAAATTTTCTTTAAAATTATATAAAAGACTTTGAATTTTGTGCAACATAGCATTTTCTATAAGCACACAAACTTAAAAACAACAGTTTTAAAAAGTGTCCACAATTTTGGATACCACTATATCCTTGTATCCTTCAAGTTTCAACATAAACGAAAACTGTCATTAAATATACAGAGTACAAAATAAAAAATAAGATACGTTAAATGGAATACAAAATTCATACCCAATAATATTTCAGAAAATATATCAAATGTTTTGCAACAAAGAAAATATTTTTCATATTTGATGCCCCGGGCAGGGATCTGGATTGTATGACTCTAGAAGTGCTCCAGCAGTTATCTTCGTATAAGTCCTCGCAGGGGTTGTTTCTAATGTGCTGCAATTTTGCCAGACTGGCTGGTGTTCGAAGCAATTCAAACGTAGATTCTAAAATTCCGAAGATGTGGTGTGCATTTACCAGATGCAACTTCGGTCAAATAAGACGACGCCTTTCAAAAACTATTCTACTGAGGTCGTCACAGAAACATACATAAAGATTTAGCATTTAGCTAATTGACAGTTTGGATGAATTCCATTGCTATCTTCACGGATCTCATTTCACAAATCATAATGCATTAGTTTGGCTTACAAATTTTAAAAATCCAACAATTCGACTTTTTAGATGGTCTTTAAAAGTTTCTATGTATGATTTTGATATAAAATATATGAAAAGTAGTACTAATATTGAAGCTGATATGCTGACAAGAAATCCTATTGCTTATCATTTAATTAATACTCCCCCAGAACCTTTATTAGATATCAATGAAATAATTCATTTTCAAAATTTAGAAAACATATCAGCCTCTAAATGTTTTAAAAGCGATGGTATTTTGGTTGTAATAAGACAAGGTTTATCTAAAATAATTGTACCTAAAGCTATATGAGTAAAATTAATGGAAATAAGCAATATAAAAAAAATTCAAGTCAGCTCCTACTTAGGATCAACAAAGAAAATTGTGTTTTAGTTACTTTTCATTAAATAGTGACAATTAGTATAGATATGTATATACAGGGTGTCCAGCCTTAATGTGACCCAATAGCTAATTCCCGAAACGCTCGGTTCAGATATGCACTTCCAGTTTGAAAAATGTTTTAAAAAAGGTAAAGAAAGTTTTTACGTGCTTTTCGAACCAAAAAACCAATTTACAAAAAAATTACAAAAATTAAATTTTTATACGGTCCCCTAGTCATATCACTTATATTTAGGAAAAGATGCAGTACACAAAAACAAAGTAAACACAAAATTTTTATTTTATTACGATAAAAACTGACGGAGTTATGCCTACATAAATTTGAAGCATCCGAGTTGCTCAGAATTGGGGTCGTATATAAATTGAGTTTAGAGAACAGTAATTCACTATCTACAAAAAGAGCAACAAAAAAAAAAAACATCATAGAAAAATTAAAGCATTGTAGTAGACATCATAGATTGACAATTTGTATTGCTGTATGACAAAAAATAAAAATTAAATTAAAGAAATACAACTTGTACAGAAAAGATTAAAACACCTTGTTTTAACAGATAGGAGCCAAATAATACAGGATTTACCGTTCAAATTACAGCATAAAGTGAAATGATGCAGCAATCATGAATCAGGGGCTTTATTATATCAGAATGACCAAATTAACTTAAATAATGGTGAATTCACGAGACAGGGAGTACGTCTATTGCAACTCCCAGTTTTATACAAGCGTTGAACAGCACAGGCAATTGTACAATAAGATGGATGTCTTTGAGTGGGGAGTTTAATGGCGTAAAGTCTTGCCGCTTCTCTCTTATTTCGATTACACTGTCCATAAAACAGTACCATTTCGCAGTATTCTTCATTTGTATACATTTCGTTCTCCCGTACTAGAATTCGTAATGTTAGAATACGACTGTATACAATTGCAAGCGACTGCTCAACAGATTTTTAACGTTCGTCATGATTAGCGAAAATGCAGAATCAGACTGAAGCCGCAGCATATAAGTCTATTTTTTTGGAAATGCTTTTAAAATGTTTTCTTCGTCCAAAATATTTTAGTTTTTCTATGTTTTACACGTACACAGAATAAATTTTATTTCTTAAGTACTCAATTGTTGTATTATTAACGTATTCTTTTAAATTAAAAAACGATTTACATAAGAGTGACGTGCAAGAGCAAAAGTTGTCCTGGCAGAGTTCCAACTAATTTCACTTTGGAAACGGCCCCTTACTAGCTTCTTGAAAACGGCCGGAAAAATTGAGGAAATATACGATTTTCAAAGTTCCATAACTCGACCATTTTTTTATCCTAATAAAATGAAACTTTTTGTGTTTACTTTGCTTTTGTGCACTGCATCTTTTCCTAAATATAACTGATAGGACCTGGAAACCGTATAAAAAATTAAATTTTGTAATTTTTTTCTAAATGGGTTTTTTGGTTCGAAAGGCACGTAAAAACATTCTTTACCTGTTTTAAAACATTTTTCAAATTGGAAGTGCATATCTAAACCGAACGGTTCGGGAATTAGCTATTGGGTCACATTAAGGCTGGACACCCTGTATATATATATATTTGAGAAAATCATAATATTAACTGACAAAATAGGAAGCGATTTCCCTTGCAATTTTCCATTTTACTTTTTATATAGGGTGTTGGATTATTTTTTTTGTTTGTACTATTTATTCATTAATTAAATTTAATTATTCTAATAAAATACTGAACGGAACTCAGTGGTACAACAGCCCATGAGGACCAAGGCCTAATGTGTCTATCTCAGTTTGCGTGACCTTAGGGGCTGGGGTGCATGTGCAGATGTTTCGGTCAAGTGGTCAGTATGACGCGAAACATTATAATAAAATAGTACAGAAAAAAGAAATCCCGTTCTCAGAAATGTGGCTATCCCAGATGGGATTCCAGCCCATGACTTTTGGATGAAATGTCCAGCGCACTATGCATTGGGACTTGAATGGATGAATAGAAAGCATTTAATTAACGATTGAAAATTTAAACCATATATATATTACTTTAATTTTTCTTATTTCCATTTAAAAGCTATTGTCTGGTTTTCTTACAATTTCAATTTTTTCAGTTTGATCACGTTTATTCATCTCTCTCTTGTAGAAAAATTTTGGTTATATATATCTATACTATTAAAATTCGAAGGTAAACAAACGTATCTATGTATGTATGTATGTATGTATGTATGTATGTGCGTCTATCTTCTCACGAACAGCACCACGCAGAAAGTCGCGGAAGGTACCAAAAGATCGGGAATTTTCCGGGGAAGCCGTATTGCCCATTTATATTCCAATATTGTAATTAGTTAAAAAGATATTAATTAAAAACCTTAAAACGCTTAATTGTTTTACTCCTGCCGGTTGTTTACTTGGCGGAACTTCCCTTCCGTTTCGGCCGAGCGGTAATCTTACGTTTTCCACCATATTAAAATTGTCATCTAATTTTCGGTTTCGAAATTAGACAAAAAATAATTACAGAATCGGAAAGATCATTTATTTCGCCACAACACGGTATAATTTTTTTTGTAAAATAACGATATTTTCTATTTTTTTCAAATTTTTTAAAATAGTGTTAAAACTGATAAGTTTTTATGAAAATTAATTCTAAATCGTTGGGTATGAATTACTTTTCGTGTTATTAAATCGATATTCTACACTAATTAACTTCAAGCCTTTCTCTTTTAGATCCATTCATTTAAAAAATAAAATTCCCAAAACTTTTTTTTTAAAGAATTTTTAAAAAGTAGTCTTAATTTTTACTTCACATTGAATAACTTCATCATTTATGAAGATAATCCCACAAAATCTTTTTTCCGTGTGTACAGTAATATTATCCGTAACATATACGAAGATTGAAAAATTGCTTCAAAATTACGGATTTTAAAAAAAAATTGTGATTTTCGTAAACTTATGTTTTTCTGAGAAATAAATTAAAAAGTAGTAATTTGTACATTTTTTATTTCAAAGTACGTTATTTTTGCAAAAAGTTGGCGATGTTTGAGAGCATTATCGTAAAAATTATGCCCTTAAAATGAAGGTAATGATTTTTAAAATAATTTAAAATACGCGATTTTACATTTAGCCAAACATTGGCGTCGAAAATTAGCTTTGCGCCAAAGACATTTGACATGTTTCGCGTTCGACCGCATCTAACTCAAGGGTTACACTAAAAAAATTCTGCCTTAAACAGGGGGAAATCAGTAACTTTGGCGAGTAAAAAAAAAATGCGATTGAAAATTTTTTTTTCTCGTCATCCGACGTTTTCGACCATCTTAAAATTGTCAACGAATTATCCGTGTTGAAATCAGACAAAAAATAATTACAGAATCGGAAAGATCATTTATTTCGCCACGATACGGTATAATTTTTTTTGTAAAATAACGATATTTTCTATTTTTTCCGAATTTTTTAAAATAGTGTTAAAACTGATGCGTTTTTATGAAAATTATTTCTAAATCGTTGGGTATGAATTACTTTTCGTGTTATTAAATCGATATTCTACACTAATTAACTTCAAGCCTTTCTCTTTTAGATCCATTCATTTAAAAAATAAAATTCCCAAAACTTTTTTTAAAATAATTTTTAAAAAATTGTCTCAATTTTTACTTCATGCGGAGTGATATTGTGTAGCTCGGAGTTAGAATCAACGGATCACGATTTTTTCATTTCTGCTAATTTTTCCCACATAAATTAATTGTACTGATAAATACTTATTTTAACATGTGCTCCTCTGTTATTTTTATGTACTTTTCATTTTTTTGTTTTGTTTAAATATACCATCCTTTAAGCAGCATATCCAAGATCACTCGATTAAATTTTTTGATTCACTCAATAGTTCTGATAATATTAATATGCAAAACCTTGAAAATTATACAGCCAATATTAAGAGGAAGCGACCCAGGAGAATTCTCCAGGACTCGTACAATCCTCCATAGCTTAAATTTCTCTTTTTTTATTTGCTAAATTCAATTCTCTTAACTATTTTTGATCCACTTTTATTTATTGCTTTCAATGTTAACTGCTCTTGTGGCAGAGTGCTCAGAGCTCCAGCTACACTCAAGACTGAAACTTCTGCACTGCCGTGCGTGGTCAATGCGAAGGAGGGTGTCCACCTCGCAGAAACCCGCCGGTCGCTCTTTTCATACTTGTCTTAAATTTTTTCTCCTACTGGACATTGCGTCGCCACACATCATTACACACAAAAGGAAATATTCTGAAATATATTGTAATTCTCTCTAATTCAATGATTGAATTCACTTGCTGCATCCCCACTGATCTGAAATTTACTTCATTTTTAGTGCTGCCATTATGTAAGCAAATGGTATGTCACAATTAATTGCTAAATGAGCAATTTTAATCAATTTTATTAGAAAATAATTTATAAGTTAGTTTTTTATAAAATACTTTTTTTCGCAGATACGTGTTTAAATAATTTAATTAACACAGAGTGGAATGAAAAACTATAAAATTAAAATTAAAAAAATTAAATGTTTTTATCAAATAGTATTATTTTTTTTTTGAATGTTTTTTTCAGTGAAATTTTTTAAAAATAAAATGCATTCAATGCATTTCTGATATTCATTTAAAATATTTATCAGTATTGAAATTTTTGTTCTCTTTCATAAAACTTATAGTTTACTTTAAAATAATGCGTAATTGCGTGAAACATTTTTCCCCCGTGTCGAATATTTGAAAAAATTCTCACAATTTTACTTCAAGAATTAAAATAGTGGTGAAATTTTGTAATTTTAAAAATTTATACTTTCTGTTCTTTTTTCAGCATTCAACTATTTTTAAAAATATTACAGTTTCGTTTCCGGGAAAAAACTATCTTTCTTTAAAGAATTTTATAGAAAAAAACAACTTTTTTTTTTACAAAACAATGCTGTTTTGCATATTTTATGTTTTTTTCTCATATGAATCAATATCGTTGCGTTTATATAAAACTGATTTTTAAAACTTTCAGAATCAGTGATTTAAAAAATAAAAAGCCGAAAACTTTTTTGAACGAATTGTAATAAAACACTCAAAATACTTAAATCAATCATTTAATAATTTCTTCATTGAAAAAAAAAATGCATGAAATTTTTTCCCGTGTGTCGATTTTGTTTAAAAATTACGAATTTTAAAGATTTTTTTGTGATTTTCGTAAAATAAAGTTTTTGCGAGAAATAATATAAGCATTATTTTTGTAACCTTTTTTCTTCAAAAATTATTGTTGTTTCCAATTATGTGAAAACTTGGAATTTTCAATAAAAAATTGAGCCCTCAAAAATAATGAAAACTTTTAAAACATTCTAAAGGCTTTGCGCATGCGCGAGAATCATTATTATTATTTTTCCCCCACTGTTTAACACTCAGCGGCCAAGGTCAAACTTGCTGTTGCAATATTCTTTCCGTTATTGAAATGTGAGTGAGGGATTTTTAAAAAGTCGCACTGTTCACCTACTCCAGAGTTTTTCGGCGACGGACTTCGAAATTTTCAATTTAAAACTTTTAGAATCAGTGATTTAAAAAAAAAGCCAAAAACTTATTTGAACAAATTTTAATAAAACACTCAAAATACTTAAATCAATCATTTAATAATTTCTTCTTTTATAAAGGTAATTGCGTGAAAGTTTTTTCCCCCGAGTCTAATATTTCAAAAAATCCTTACAATTTTACTCCAAGAACTAAAATAGTAGTGAAATTTTATAATTTTAAAAATTTATACTTTCTGTAAAGTCGCGAAAGGTACCAAAAGATCGGGAATTTTCCGGGGAAGCAGTATTGCCTATTTATATTCCGATATTGTAATTAGTTAAAAAGATATTAATTAAAAACCTTAAAACGCTTAATTGTTTTACTCCTGCCGGTTGTTTACTTGGCGGAACTTCCCTTCCGTTTCGGCCGAGCGGTAATCTTACGTTTTCCACCATATTAAAATTGTCATCTAATTTTCGGTTTCGAAATTAGACAAAAAAATAATTACAGAATCGGAAAGATCATTTATTTCGCCACAACACGGTATAATTTTTTTTGTAAAATAACGATATTTTCTATTTTTTTTCAAATTTTTTAAAATAGTGTTAAAACTGATAAGTTTTTATGAAAATTAATTCTAAATCGTTGGGTATGAATTACTTTTCGTGTTATTAAATCGATATTCTACACTAATTAACTTCAAGCCTTTCTCTTTTAGATCCATTCATTTAAAAAATAAAATTCCCAAAACTTTTTTTTTAAAGAATTTTTAAAAAGTAGTCTTAATTTTTACTTCACATTGAATAACTTCATCATTTATGAAGATAATCCCACAAAATCTTTTTTCCGTGTGTACAGTAATATTATCCGTAACATATACGAAGATTGAAAAATTGCTTCAAAATTACGGATTTTAAAAAAAAATTGTGATTTTCGTAAACTTATGTTTTTCTGAGAAATAAATTAAAAAGTAGTAATTTGTACATTTTTTATTTCAAAGTACGTTATTTTTGCAAAAAGTTGGCGATGTTTGAGAGCATTATCGTAAAAATTATGCCCTTAAAATGAAGGTAATGATTTTTAAAATAATTTAAAATACGCGATTTTACATTTAGCCAAACATTGGCGTCGAAAATTAGCTTTGCGCCAAAGACATTTGACATGTTTCGCGTTCGACCGCATCGAACTCAAGGGTTACACTAAAAAAATTCTGCATTAAACAGGGGGAAATCAGTAACTTTGGCGATTAAAAAAAAATGCGATTGAAAAATTTTTTTTCTCGTCATCCGACGTTTTCGACCATCTTAAAATTGTCAACGAATTATCCGTGTTGAAATCAGACAAAAAATAATTACAGAATCGGAAAGATCATTTATTTCGCCACGATACGGTATAATTTTTTTTGTAAAATAACGATATTTTCTATTTTTTCCGAATTTTTTAAAATAGTGTTAAAACTGATGCGTTTTTATGAAAATTATTTCTAAATCGTTGGGTATGAATTAATTTCGTGTTATTAAATCGATATTCTACACTAATTAACTTCAAGCCTTTCTCTTTTAGATCCATTCATTTAAAAAATAAAATTCCCAAAACTTTTTTTAAAATAATTTTTAAAAAATAGTCTCAATTTTTACTTCATGCGGAGTGATATTGTGTAGCTCGGAGTTAGAATCAAAGGATCACGATTTTTTCATTTCTGCTAATTTTTCCCACGTAAATTAATTGTACTGATAAATACTTATTTTAACATGTGATCCTCTGTCATTTTTATGTACTTTTCATTTTTTTGTTTTGTTTAAATATACCATCCTTTAAGCAGCATATCCAAGATTACTCGATTAAATTTTTTGATTCACTCAATAGTTCTGATAATATTAATATGCAAAACCTTGAAAATTATACAGCCAATATTAAGAGGAAGCGACCCAGGAGAATTCTCCTGGACTCGTACAATCCTCCATAGCTTAAATTTCTCTTTTTTTATTTGCTAAATTCAATTCTCTTAACTATTTTTGATCCACTTTTATTTATTGCTTTCAATGTTAACTGCTCTTGTGGCAGAGTGCTCAGAGCTCCAGCTACACTCAAGACTGAAACTTCTGCACTGCCGTGCGTGGTCAATGCGAAGGAGGGTGTCCACCTCGCAGAAACCCGCCGGTCGCTCTTTTCATACTTGTCTTAAATTTTTTCTCCTACTGGACATTGCGTCGCCACACATCATTACACACAAAAGGAAATATTCTGAAATATATTGTAATTCTCTCTAATTCAATGATTGAATTCACTTGCTGCATCCCCACTGATCTGAAATTTACTTCATTTTTAGTGCTGCCATTATGTAAGCAAATGGTATGTCACAATTAATTGCTAAATGAGCAATTTTAATCAGTTTTATTAGAAAATAATTTATAAGTTAGTTTTTTATAAAATACTTTTTTTCGCAGATACGTGTTTAAATAATTTAATTAACACAGAGTGGAATGAAAAACTATAAAATTAAAATTAAAAAAATTAAATGTTTTTATCAAATAGTATTATTTTTTTTGAATGTTTTTTTCAGTGAAATTTTTTTAAAAATAAAATGCATTCAATGCATTTCTGATATTCATTTAAAATATTTATCAGTATTGAAATTTTTGTTCTCTTTCATAAAACTTATAGTTTACTTTAAAATAATGCGTAATTGCGTGAAACTTTTTTCCCCCGTGTCGAATATTTGAAAAAATTCTCACAATTTTACTTCAAGAATTAAAATAGTGGTGAAATTTTGTAATTTTAAAAATTTATACTTTCTGTTCTTTTTTCAGCATTCAACTATTTTTAAAAATATTACAGTTTCGTTTCCGGGAAAAAACTATCTTTCTTTAAAGAATTTTATAGAAAAAAACAACTTTTTTTTTTACAAAACAATGCTGTTTTGCATATTTTATGTTTTTTTCTCATATGAATCAATATCGTTGCGTTTATATAAAACTGATTTTTAAAACTTTCAGAATCAGTGATTTAAAAAATAAAAAGCCGAAAACTTTTTTGAACGAATTGTAATAAAACACTCAAAATACTTAAATCAATCATTTAATAATTTCTTCATTGAAAAAAAAAATGCATGAAATTTTTTCCCGTGTGTCGATTTTGTTTAAAAATTACGAATTTTAAAGATTTTTTTGTGATTTCGTAAAATAAAGTTTTTGCGAGAAATAATATAAGCATTATTTTTGTAACCTTTTTTCTTCAAAAATTATTGTTGTTTCCAATTATGTGAAAACTTGGAATTTTCAATAAAAAATTGAGCCCTCAAAAATAATGAAAACTTTTAAAACATTCTAAAGGCTTTGCGCATGCGCGAGAATCATTATTATTATTTTTCCCCCACTGTTTAACACTCAGCGGCCAAGGTCAAACTTGCTGTTGCAATATTCTTTCCGTTATTGAAATGTGAGTGAGGGATTTTTAAAAAGTCGCACTGTTCACCTACTCCAGAGTTTTTCGGCGACGGACTTCGAAATTTTCAATTTAAAACTTTTAGAATCAGTGATTTAAAAAAAAAGCCAAAAACTTATTTGAACAAATTTTAATAAAACACTCAAAATACTTAAATCAATCATTTAATAATTTCTTCTTTTATAAAGGTAATTGCGTGAAAGTTTTTTCCCCCGAGTCTAATATTTCAAAAAAAATCCTTACAATTTACTCCAAGAACTAAAATAGTAGTGAAATTTTATAATTTTAAAAATTTATACTTTCTGTAAAGTCGCGAAGGTACAAAAGATCGGGAATTTTCCGGGGAAGCAGTATTGCCTATTTATATTCCGATATTGTAATTAGTTAAAAAGATATTAATTAAAAACCTTAAAACGCTTAATTGTTTTACTCCTGCCGGTTGTTTACTTGGCGGAACTTCCCTTCCGTTTCGGCCGAGCGGTAATCTTACGTTTTCCACCATCTTAAAATTGCCATCCAAATTTTACTTTATAAATTTAT